>JAVJIF010010495.1:0-189957 GCA_038442645.1 Agave tequilana | reverse complement strand
TTATAGGGAATATTTCTAGAAAGGCATGTGCGCAAAAACGTGTGTGTGTTGGAATATGGAGCTTCAACCCTATTCACTATTCTTTAACAAAAACTATAAAACTAAAAACAAATCTAATGAAGTCTTTTGAGCAATCTGAAGTCTTGAGCCATGCAAAGCCTAGCTAGAGCCTTCTCTTTTATGTTCCTTTCTTGATGTGCCATAAGCTTCTTTGCTCCATGAACCTAGAATTTCTTGCAAAAGCTAAGCAATGGCCTCCAACATGATACAAACCTGAAACTTATCTTGAACAAACTTATTAGTACCAATAGCTCTTATTTGTTTTGTTATCATCAAAACTCTAAATAAATGGAGAGTGTAATCTTTTGGGCCAACACCTGCTACATCTGCAACAAAGAAGGGCATAAGGCGAATGAATGTCGTAACCGTCTCAAAAAGAATAAGAAGAACCATCCACATGCAAACTTGACTGACCATGCATCGTCAAGCCTTTCAGCTGTGGTGTCAGAAGTGAATCTGACAACCAATAATAAGGATTGGTGGGTAGACACTAGGGCTACTCGGCACATCTGCTCTGAGAAACTATTATTCTCTGAATATCAAAAACTAGAGCAAGATGAGCAACTCTTCATGGGAAACTCAGCCGTCTCCAAGGTTGAAGGAAAAGGCAAGGTCATCCTGAAGTGGACATCTGGGAAAGAGCTTATTCTGAACGATGTGCTACATGTTCCAGATATCCGCAAGAATCTGATCTCTGGATCAATACTTAGTAAAAAAGGATTTAGAATGATTTTTGAATCAGATAAATTTGTACTTACTAAGGATGGGATGTATGTGGGAAAGGGTATCTTGTTGATGGACTTTTAAAGCCAATGTTGCAGTGGTGGATAAAAAGTCTGTGTATACCCGAAGCTTATAAATAAAGGAAAATCTTCTGTTTATTTGCTTGAGTCTCCTACTTTATGGCATGTTAGATTAGGGCATGTACATTATAAGTCATTAAAAAACTTGTCTAATTTAGGATATATTCCTAAACTCAACTTGGAAGAAATTCGCAAGTGTGAGATTTGTGTTGAGACCAAGTTAGCGAAAATGTCATTTCACTCAATTGATCGAAATACAGAACCTTTAGGGTTAATTCATAGCGATCTGTGTGACTTGAAGTTTATGCCAACTAGAGGCGGGAAAAAGTATTTTATTACTTTTATGATAACTGTACAAGATACTGTTATGTGTATCTTTTAAACAGTAAGGATGAGGCAATAAATATGTTTATAACATATAAAGCCGAAGTTGAGAATCAACTCAACAAGAATATTAAGATTCTAAAATCCGATAGAGGTGGAGAATATGAATCAAATGATTTTAGTGAGTTATGTGCTAAATTTGGTATAATCCATCAAATAACAGTACCATATACTCCTCAGCAAAATGGAATTACTGAACGGAAGAACAGAACTTTGAAGGAGATGGTTAATTCCATGCTCGTAAGTTCTGGAGCTCCGCAGAACTTGTGTGGGGAAGCTCTGTTAACTGTAAATGTATTCTAAATAGAATACCCCACAAGAAACTTGGTCTTATATCATTTGAGTTATGGCATGGAAGAACACCTTCCTACCATTAGCTCAAAATGTGGGGGTGCCTTACAGAAGTGCTAGCACCATTACCTAAAAAGACTAAGTTGGGAGAAAAAACTATGGACTGCATATTCATAAGTTATGCTTGAATAGTAGTGCTTACAGATTTCTGGTTCATAAATCAGAAATACCAGATATTCATGTAAACATGATTATCGAATCTAGAGATATTGTGTTCTTTGAAGACATCTTTCCATACAAACGGGAAACAGATAAGACTTCTGGGAAAAGAACACATGAGATGGCATTCAGGGACGAAAGGCTCAAGGAACCGATTGTCAATGCGGAATTGAACCAAGAAGAAGTCAGAGATCTAGAATCTCAAAATTTTTGGTCCAAATTTCATAGCATACGCTATTGAAAGCGAGCCTCAAACATTTAAAGAGACTATGTCAACCCCAGAAGCACAAATGTGGAAAGAAAGCTATAAATAGCGAAATAGAATCCATACTAAGTAATCATACTTGGGAATTGGCAAACTTGCCTTTTGACAGTAAACTAATTGGGTGTAAGTGGATTTTTAAAAGAAAATTAAAACCCGATGGATCTATCGATAAGTAAAAGGCTAGATTAGTAGCCAAGGGTTATCGACAAAAGGAAGGACTTGACTACTTGATACTTATTCATCAATAACAAGAATAACTTCCATTCGGATGTTGATTACAATTGCAGTATTACATAACTTAGATATCCATCAAATGGATGTTAAGGCTGCATTCTTAAATGGTGAATTAAATGAAGAAATATATATGGAGCAACCTGAAGGATTTATAGTCAAGGGCCAAGAACACAAAGTGTATAAATTGGTAAAATCCTTATACGGTGTAAAGCAGGCTCCAAAACAATGGCATGAGAAATTTGATAGTGTCATGATCAAAGATGGATTCACTATCAATGAATCCAATAAATGTGTTTACACTAAAACAGTTAAAAATGCATGTATCATTGTTTGTCTTTATGTAGACGACATGTTGATACTTGGGACTAATATTGAAATTATTAAGTCCACTAAAAAAAATGTTATCCAACAGTTTTGACATGAAGGATCTGGGGGTTGCTGATGTAATTTTAGGAATTAAATCACCAGAACACCAGATGAAATCAGTCTATCTCAATCTCACTACGTGGAGAAGATGATAAAAAGATTCAAGGATCATGGGATAAAAGAGAATACAAATCCTTTTCTCCACACATCCACCTTCATAAGAATACAGGAACTGGAATACGCCTGTTGGAGTATTCTCAGATTATCGAAAGTCTAATATATTTGATGAATTACACTAGACCCGATATTGCTTAAGTAAGTTAAGCAGATACACTAGTAACCCTAGTGATGCACATTGGATTGCTCTGCTATGAGTATTGAGTTACGTATAACATACCAAGGAATATGCCTTGAGATATGGACAATATCTATCTGTACTTGAAGGATACAGTGATGCTAATTGGATTGCAGATTCTGAGGAATAAAAATCAACTAGCGGATACGTATTTACTCTAGGAGGAGCAGCGGTATCCTGAAAATCTTCTAAACAAACATGCATTGCCCGTTCCACTATAGAATCGAAATTCATAACCTTAGATAAGGCCGGAGAAGAAGCAGAATGGCTTCGACAATTTTTGAAAGATATACCATTATGGCAAAAGCCAGTACCCGCTATATGTATACACTGCGATAATCAAGCAGTTATATCTAGGACACAAAATGTTATATACAACAGTAAGTCTAGACATGTTCGTCATAGACATAATACTGTTAAGCAGTTACTCTCAAATGGAATGATCTCTATTGATTTTATCTCGTCAAAAGATAATTTAGCGGATCTGCTTACTAAAGGTTTAAGTGGAGAGCGTATAAACTGCGCATCGAGGGGAATGGGTCTAAAAGCCTAACCTTATCGAGTCAGCTTAATAGAAATCTCACTTAGCGACTGGAGATCCTACGGACTAAGTTCAAGAGGATAAACTAGTTATGATTGACTCAGCAAGTAAGCACTTGGGAGCTTGACTCCAATCCATTCCTAAGGTGCACATAAGTGCTTTCTACAAGTGGATTAAGGATAAGCTTAACGCTTTTAATGATGCCTATATCTTGTTACTAAACAAGTGGAGTAGAGTAGACTACTCTTAATAGGACGATCACCTATGTGAGTATAGAGTTGGGTCAGCTCTTTGGGAATTTCTATGGAGGCTGTTATTCCCTAAAGATACTCTCTGAAACCAAGAATGTCCAGGGCCAAAATGGATACAATCGAGAACCAAAGTTGATTTGGAAAGTTACTGTGTGAAGCTTGTTGACTTGGCTTACAGTAACGGCTAACAGTTCAAGACCTAGTTCACTGATTAGCCAGTAAGTCCGATAAAGTTTTCGCTATGGAAGGTTCAAGACCTAGTTCACCTATCTTGATGTAGTTTCTTTTCTAAAATACCTTTCACAATAGAGTCAGTCTCTTTGTGTGTCAATTCCTTGAATCTCCATTCATTATGGGGGATTGTTAGGAATATGAAGAATATATGTGAATCTTTGAATTGAATTACGGCGAGATCCGTTGACCGAATCAATTGGATGATGGTTAGAGTGTGTTCTCTTTCCATTAGGAATGAATGTGGTATATTCACATGTTCAATTCTGACTTCGAATGAATGAGATATTCAAGTATAAAGTTTGCCTAATCAAAGTCAAAATGGGACTAAAGGTAGCTAAAAGTATTTGTCCCACATTGGCCATGGGATGGAAGTTTGAAGTGTTTAAATAGAGAAAATTGAGAAAAAAGGGTTTGCCCTTTAGGTACTTGGAGTTTTCGCTCGCGATTGAGAGAAAACCATGCCCGCACATGCGCGCGCGCGCCGCCGCTGGTGGCTGCCGGCCGGCCGGCGCCGGTGCCGGGCAGGACCGGGACCGGGTTCGGGTTCCCTACCCGGTCCGGTTCTTTTTGAACCGGGTCTCACGGTATTGGTTACGTGGAGCATACCCGCTCCGCCATCCAGATCCGAACCGCCCCGCGCAACGGCTGTCAGCCAACCACTGCGGATAGTTGGGCGGTTGCTACGGTTGAAACGAACCGTTGCAACGGTTCAGACCGAACCGTTGCAACTGTTCGGCTGGGTTCGGACCAAAATACCCCTCCTGGAGCGCTATAAATAGCGCTCCATTTCTCTTAATCAAAACACACAGAATACGGACACCAACTCTCTCTGCGTTCTGAAGTGAGATCCTCTCTCTCTGTCTTGAAGTGACTTCCAAAGGGAAGTGGGAATCTGCAACTCGATTTCCGAAGCGACTTCCAAGAGATTCTGCAAAAATCGTTCTGAAAGAGAGCTCAGAAAATTCAACAGATTCTTTAGTAGAATTGTTGTCTGAATCTGAGAGTTCCAAAGAAGAATATTCTTCTACCTTCCTCCTTCCTCTACAGTGGGTGCTCCTCCAAAGTAAAGACAAATATTCTCCCAAAAATTGTCTTAGTCCCGCTGCTTCAATAATCCTGTGAAGGTACTGGTTAACTACGGTTCGAATGTACGGTGATTTGGTAGTGCTATCCAAATACGTGAAGGAGTGTTGTATCTTGAGAGACTAGCGTCCAGTAACCCGTTAGCACCGATGCGGGGGACGTAATTGTCTTAAGGAGATTCGCTTTAAGCGTACCTCACTCCAAGTACTGTATAAGTGAATTAATTTTCTTTATACAGGGGTTATACTGATATTCAGTATATTGAGACTGACTTATACCAGTCTAATTGGTGTTTAACCAAGGAAGGTAATTGAAAGGTGGTTCTTTAATTAAGAAACGTTCTATTGAACGGAAAATCTCCCACCTGATATTAACCGACCTGACCAATTAGATCGGTGATATTTCAGTGATATTGATTAGTTATCAGATTGATCCTAGAATCCAACAAAGGTATCAGATGGAGATGTCAGATCTTGTAGGCATGGCAAGTTGGCAGCTTCAAAATTCTGCTTGTTTATCCTTTGTCTCAGCATGCAAGCGCAGGTACAAAAATCTCATTCGACAAATATTTTAGCTTATCGTGTTATGTTAATTTAGTTCATCTTATACTTGGACTCATATAGCACAAATGGCATAAATTTGTGACTCACTGAAAAAATTATATAGTCCAGCGCCGGCCACACAAGTAATGATATATTTTGATGTTTCTTGAATATTGAGATCTAAATTTATGCTTTGCCTCCTGTGATGCGAGAAGTCTGGACAACTGATTCATGGTGATCCTACTGTGAAAGCTAAACCTTCATATTAAATCCTTGTAAGTAGTGAGATCATACGGACATGGAAACAAGAGTACAGGCTAAATATCTGTGTCCTAAATAAATCTCATCATTTTTTACATATTGCTTAAAATTTTCAATAGACGCATTCAGGATATCGACTTGACACGATTTCTTAAAATCTTGGACTACGTGCCTCTCCCTTGTTCTCTCTTCGTATGAATGCATGTGGTGGATACATCGCATTCTCTCTCTTGCGAGGAATAAAAAAGTTTGAACATGTTAGCAGTCGGCCTTGAAAGCAAGCATCGTGCCACAGTTGATATTCCCTTCTTATCTTACCATATTCAGCCTTCAAGACAACAGAGGAGAAATTTTTTTTCTCGGATTAATGATCTTGTAACATATACTCAAAGTCTTGTTAGATATAAATAACTAGTATGTCATTGCTGTCGGTGAAAAATTGACCGATCGGTCAGGAGGAGGAGGGAGGAGAGAAAGAAAAAAAGGAAGAAGGAGGGGGGCTGAGAGAGAAAGAAGGAGGGGGTCGACGTTGCTCTCTCTCTCTCTCGGATAAAGACGGAAGGATGAACAAAGTTTCTATATGAGTCACGGGAGAAAATCTCCCTTCCGTCAGTTTTGATAATTAGTACACCCTCACTGTCAGTGGAAAATCGATCAATCAGTCAAGAGGAGAAGGGGGACTCGGGAGAGGAAGGAGGAAGAAGGAGGAGGCTGAGAGAGGAAGAAGGAGGGAGTTGATGCAGCTCTCTCTCTCTCTCTCTCTCTCTCTCTCGCTCACGGATGAAGACGGACAGGGGCGAATGGACAAAATTTCTATATGAATCACGGAAGAAAACCTCATTTCGATCGATTGTTGGTTAATATACTGCCGTGTCGGTGGAAAGTCAACCGATCGATCATGAGGAGGAGAGGGAGGCGGGAGGAGCTGAGAGAGAAAGGAGGGAGAGTCGATGCTGCTCTCTCTCACGGATGAAGGTAGACGGACGGACGGACAAAGTTTCCATATGAGTCACGGGAGAAAACTTCTCTTCGGTGGGTTCTGATTAATTATTTAAGATGTTATGTTATATTAGTCTTTGTAGAAAGAGATAATTGCTATCGTATTTTTATCTCCTTATAATTACAAAAAAAAAAAAAATGTTCCCCTCGTAGTTTATCGTGGTATGATCTTGACAACTCTACTTTCCCTTCGTTCTTTGCCAATCCTTCCGTATCTGGTTTGGATTACTATGACTCCAAATGCAATTAGGATTCTATATCTTTAAAAATTATCAAGTCTTTGTAACTAAACAACTTTATTAAATAACTAATTACTAATTGTATCTAACAAGTCTCACTCGTGATTCCCCTCTCCCATTAGATTTGTCACTGTTCATGGATTTAGCTTTATTTAATCTCGTCGTCATCTTAATGAAACAAGTTTGAATTGGCCTCTGCACCTTTACCTTAATAAAATCGTGATGCGACTCCAGTGACGCTACTGTTACACGCACAGTTCGACTGTTGCGGCTAAATTATATATTGAGCAAGGCGAGAAGTGGCGCATGATGATTGATTTGAAATGAAGAAAACTAAGGCACGTATAATCACCAAGGCTTGAGAGTGACAGAATCATCATTAGGTGTCATCTTAGGAGCCTGCTTGGATTGGAAAAGAATCTGGGAACACTGACATTAGGGCTCATAAAATTAGCTTCTTTTGGGAAAATTTTGTGGTGCCCCCACGCTATCAGTTTTCCACTCAAAGTTTAGAGATTTTCAGTGAACACTGCACCCACTGAACCGGCGCTGTTTGCGAGGCCCACGAGATTTGTTTTTGTGTATTTGATTTTTGTCAATCATGCACGTTACAGGGGAAAAAAAATTGTGGGACCTATCAAAATCAGTCTTCAAGTCAATTTTCTAGCCCAGTTTTCATGGAAACAAACAAACAAACCCTAAGTTGCAACATCTTTATCTAAAGTGCTTTCGGAAGTACTATACATTTCCTGATTAGCAAAGGATTGTGCACGTTTGATGATCAGTGAAGACTAAAGATAAGAATTATAAACAGTTGATCACCAATTAATGAATCGAGCAACAGTGTAAATTTATTTTACGAGATAGACTTGTCATTTTGAAAGTATTTGAGGCTGAATCATTTTCACTTAAATACAACCCTACGACATACGAATGTAATATTCATTCTATTGAAGTTGATCTGCATTATTTCAAGTAATTAAAATAAAAAATTATGTATTTTGAATATTTTTTGTCCATCCATCAAGTAGACGCAAAATGGACAGTTAAAAATATCATATTGCTTAGATCTACATTTTAGACATATAATTTTGATCTAAACACTTAAAAATCTCACACACAATTTTTATTAGATTTCAAATATTCTACTATGCTAAACTAAACAACTCACTATTTCGGTTTTGCGCCTACTTAATAGATGGGTAAAAAGTATTCAAAATACATAATTTTTTTAGTTACTTGAAATAATGTAGATCAACTTCAACGGAGTGGATCTTACATTTGGATGTCATTGGTTGTATTTGAGTGGAAAGATTCGACCTCGAATCCTTCTGAAATAACACAAGTCTATCTCTTTATTTTACTAGCAGAGTGTTTTTAAGGAACAAAGGTTCCGAAAATTTCTGTAGATTTGAGTGAATTGAGAACTTCAGCGAGCTCACCACGCCCAGTGGTGAACATGGCCTTGTTTGGCAACAAGAGTTAGAGGTTAGGAGTTATCACGCAGACATTTTGATTAACCATGAGACGAAACAAAAATCTTCAACCTCTAGACAAACAATATGCATCTAATGAATGGAAATTATTATTTTGTGCTCATGAGGACTGATGGTCAAGTGATCTTTTAAGTTGATCAGCAATCCATAATTATGTAGTTATTGAATTTGATCTCTCACCCCTACCCAAAACAAACACATACACACACAAACAAAATACGAAAAGTATATTAAAAAACCAAAAATAAAGAAAAATGAAAAGGGAAGAGAGAACAATAGGAAGCAAGCTAGGAAATTAGTGAGAAACGTTAACATATCCTCTTATGATATAGTTAATGTATAGTCTTTTTTTTTAAAGATTAAAACGGTGAGCCGAAAAGGCCTGCCAGAGTGTCATTAAAAAGTTTTTAATGAAAACATCCATACACTCGAAGGTGCTAGAGGAAAAAGATACAAAAGTGTAAAGTAAAACAACAGGGAATACATGCCCATTAAAATTGAGAATATCCTGAATACAAAGTCTAGGCGACACTTGTAATAAAAGTGAGGATGACTCCTGATCAAAGCCAAAATCCGGAATCCGATGGGTCACGAGTCACATGATGTGCGATTCGTTGTTGTGCCTCCTCCTATTTGCCTCCTCTGAAAGACTGTCGGAGGCCTCCCCCACCTGCCTCTCCTCATATTATTATAGTTTGTTCATGAGCCTTCCAACATAGTGCCTGTATGCATTTGTCTCATGTTTGGAAAATATTGTGACCCATGAATCTTAAATCTATAATTTATGCTCAAGACTATGGATTCAAATTATTATCAGCTAACTTATATATATTATAAATATAATAAATGTGACCAATGAGAGGTGGGCCCTCAATTAAGACAGAATTCAAGGCAGGATGCGTACATGTGTAATGGTTTTCCATATAACCATCCAAAAACCTACATTATTATTATTATTATGAAACAAAACAACAAGTTGCATTACTTTCATGAAGATTTTAGAAATTTACAGCTGATTCTACAACAAGGCTAAAGAGAAAGCTCCTGCATTTAGACCCCAAGCATATCAATGTTTCTCCTCTAAACTTGAGATGGCTATAGAAAGCTAAAGGCTGTTTTAAAACACAAATTTCTTGGAGTACACCGTAAAAGATTTTTACCATGCATTGTGATGCGATACGTACCAAAAAGAACCACAAACTCTGCTTAAATGAAAACAGTAGGTAAAGATTTTAAAATGTCATCATATTGGAAGCAGTGCTAGAAGTTTGTGTTGCAAAAGCTAATTAATTAGATAAATAAAATCATATTGCGTGCACCTTGTCAAGAACCAATGAGAAACCCCAATCAACATAAAGAGATGCAGTAGGGAAGTACCCAAAAGAAAAGAATAAAGAACAAGAGAGAAAGCAAACACTATATTTAACGAGGTTCGACAATTTGCCTACCTCCTTGATTAGTCTCTAATTTTGCATAATTTTCATCACATTCTCACATTTATTTGATAATAAATTCTGCTAATAATACCTTACTTGTTTGATCCTATGTTCATAGTGTGCAAATGAAGAAGAAGATCTAAATCACCATTTAATTGGTGATTAAAGACCTATTAAGATAGCTATTGACCTAAGGAGTTAATTCTGTCAGAACAAGGGGTCAGAAATCAGAAACTGACATCACCTGACAGGGGACCAACTGGGCAGCGCGCGGCTCGAAGCGCCGCGCGCGCAGCCACCGTATGGCCGCGGCGCGCGCGCCGCTTCAGGTCAGGGTTTGTCCCCTGGCCCCCTGTTCTCCTGGTGGCTATAAATACCCCTTGGGTTCCAGAGTTGAAGATATGCAAGGTTTAGGGTAGTTCTCATTTTCCATTTTGTAGTTTAGGGTAGTTTAGTGTAGTTTTTCTTCTTCTTCCTCCCTTGTATTTTCCATTTATTTAGATCTTGTAATAGGGAGAGAGAGTGGTATATGCTTGGAATGCAAGAGTGCTTGTAATAGAAGGTGACAATCTATGAAAGGTGTTCTCTTTACCTCTCTATGTTTTCTTCTCTCTAATCTCTTTTACATGTTTAGCTAAACTTTTCTCTCATGGCAACTAACTACTAACCACCAACTAATCTAACTTCTTATTTGATAATCCACATGAATCTAATAGCCTCATTTTGGCTTTACTCTTACAAGAGCCATTGATGGCTCATGATGATGGATCTAACTCTAACTTCCTAACCACTAACAAGCTAACATTACTTTACTCCATGCTTACTTTTAGTTTTGATGGTTTAAGTGTACCTTGAACTTGTTTTGTTGTGTTGGGTTGTGATGAGTTACATATGGGTCATGCTTTGAATCGCTCTTGAACCAAGGACTAGTGATGGCCAATGATACATGTGAGGCAACTATCACTAAGATGTTAGCATGTTGGTGGAGCCATTAGTATTTAGTAGCCATGAGTTTTCTTTCTTTTTCACTTCATTTTAGATATAAAAATAAAATTACAAAAATCATTCTTTTCTATGTTTCTCACTTCTTTGTGTTTCACCGTACTTCTCTTTTCATTCTTTGCTTTCTTTCTTTTCTTTCATTCTTAAAACTTTGAAGAACGTTTTAACAAACACGTGAATCAACCGGTAAATCTTCTATCGCCTCCCGTCCTTGTGGATTCGACTCGTTTTAACTTCTATGCTATAACGGAAGTATCGAGGAAGCCAAAGCACACACACTTTAAATCTTCATTTCAAAACATACACTTTTTGTGCGCGGTTTTCCCCCGATCAAATTTTGGCGCCGTTGCTGGGGATGGGAACGGTTTGATTTCACAAGTTTGCTAACTTTTCTTCTTTGTTTTTTGGTGTGCAGGTTAAAGTTTTAGCATTGCAGAAGTCCACACTTGCTCAAGTGTGGTTGGGTAATTCTTGTATATTTTATATTCTGCTGCTAATTTTTTTATATTACCTGTGCACTGTAAATAATTGTAAGAACTAAAATACAGAAATTGGATGCTTTAAAACGGTTTAGACATTTGCATCTAGGCACGTGTCAATTTTTATTCCAATATACTGTATTTTATTCTTATGTTGTTGTGATACTGATAGGAGGTGTACATATTACATTGCATATAGTTAGGACAAACACTTCAGTGATTTACTCGCTTTTTTGTATTCATCTTATCTATATTGCACACTTGCACAAATTAAACTTAAGGGCAACACCCAATACACCATAAGGTGGGGAAGTTATTACCCTCTCTTAGCCTAAAAATCACCTCCCCACTCACACAACCCAAGCCTTAATAAAAATTGCTAGACGTTGGCCCCTAGGGACATCTCGGACTCATTTAAGAGATTGACCTAAGGGGGAAGTTGTTAGAATTTGACTCTTGCTAAATCGGTGTCTAAGGTTGGGGATTGAGAGGCGAAACCTCGAAGAACAGTGGTTTGGCATAATTAGGCCCGTTGCTCCGGCACGGATACCTCCCACTGATCTTGCCCCTACCTGGCCGATTAACTCGTGGTCAGCTTCTGACAATATACCCCCGTGGACAGTCTAGCCAGTTAGGAATCGTCTAGGTCTAAGTCAACCCTAGCATAGACTTGTTTTCTTTTTCTTTTTCTTGTTGCTTGTTTGTTTGTTTGTTTTTCTTTTTTAAATTGTGATATGGATTTTAATAACAACAATTCTTTCAATTATAATATGAATCCATATTTCACCCCGACCTCATTTGACTCGGATAACTCTGACCCGGCAATGTACAACATGAACCAAGCATATATGCCGAGTTGGGATTATCCGAATCAATATGACCCATATCCCCAACCATATGACCATAATTTTCAAAATAATTTCAATTCTTCACAGAGTTCATGGGGATTCTCCTACCCCGAGTCCAATTTTCAACCATCTTGCCCACAATTTTCACAATATTCGTTCCCCAATTTTGATTCATATACTCCTTTTCCTAAACCACCAATTGAAAAAAAAATCATCATTGGAAAGGAGTATAGAAGAGTCCCTACAATAAATGTAAAATTTGATCAATTCACAATCCTTCCCATATCAAACTCCACATACTCCTTTTCTAGAGCATCCCATTGAAGAAGAATCTGAACTAGAAAAGCGTTTGGAAGTCTTTTGTGAAAGAATGCAAAACATGTTGGACTCATCATCTCAACCAAATTTTCAAGAGTCCCACTCATCTTTTCCAGTCTCACCAATTCAAAATGAACAAACTTCAATACTGGACTTGAGTATGGAACCCTTGCGTGAGTCCGAGCAGCAACCGCAAAATCCGATGGACTCACAATTTCACCACAATTTTCAAAATCAACTTCCTTACTCATATTTTCAAGAACCAATTATAAAGAGTATGGAAGACATGATTCCGAATCCAAATTCTATTACACGGCCTATCAGTAGGTTAGATTCACTTTTGAGCGAATTGATCAATGAGAGCGAGGAAAGCCTTTCTTGTCAACCTTTGACCGATTCTTATATCCCTAACTCTACTGATTGGACCCATGAATCATGTCATTTTGGAAATCCAGCTTCAATTTCAGAACATACATTTGAACTTGACCAATCTCCAAGTTATGAAAGTCGCATGGACATTTTGGCAAGTTATCCCTTCCCTGAAATGAAATCGAACCTGAATGTGATCCTGAACTTCCTGTTGGGAACTCCATTTCACTTTTGATTCAATAATGACCCCGGTATCCTTACCAGATTTTTTCTCTATTCCAGAGTCAACATTGAATCCTGTACCAGTACACCGTGAAATAGAATCACCAATCTCTAATGATCATACTTCATTATTGGGGAAAGTGTGTGAACATCAATTCTTTGGTTTGGACCCTATTTTTGAACCAATTTCGACTCTCATTGTTGACTCTCGACTTGATCTGAGTCAACTTCCCGAGTCGGTATCGATTTTTGTTCCTGTTCCATTTGAGTCCAAATCAATCATCTCTCAAAATCACACTTCATTGTTGGACAAGAATGTTGAAGAAAATGACTCAGTCATTATTTTTGAAAATTGGCCATTAGATGGGATAAATTTTTCAATAAGACCATTCAATCCATAATTCTTTTCTGGGGTCATATTAGAGAGGTCCTTGGTGGGTTTCTGGATGATCCACGATATCTTGATTGGGTCGCAACGCTTGGCCCAATCCGACCACCATCAGAGCCACCCCCTTGAGGTAATTTTCCTTCTCTCCCATTTATTTCATGTATATACACATTCACGATGCATTGAGGACAATGCGTGAGATAAGTGTGGAGGAGGATTTACTAACATAGTTAGTTTTACATTTTCTTTCTTTTACACTTCTTTTCAAAAAAAAAAACTTTTCTTTTCTTTTTACAAAACTTTTTGAAACAAGAGAAATAGTTTTTTGATTTATTTTTAAGAAAATTAAGATTATCTTAGGAATTAGGAAGACCTCAAATTATGAAATTTTAAACCAAGTCAAAATAATAGATCTTGTCTAAATTATAGGATAAGAAAGTAAGATTGAAAAGATAATTTGATCTTGAATTTTTTGCCTTAGATTTATGCACTCCACACTTACACAATTTTTGGGATTGAAACAAATACTGAAAATGTCATAAAAATATATATATAATAAATAAAACCACTTATTGAAGTTGGGTAATTATGCCTTAGGAAGCATGATTATTCATACCTAAAACGGTGGACAAAAATAAAATAATCCCCTTTAGTTTTGTGGCCTTATTTACTCGAGTCCTTAAGTCCAAGGGATGTTTTCTCATCTGGTGCCCTAAGACCATCTGGCTTAGGAGTCACCGGCTAAAAGCTCACTACCCGGGTAAATAAGAAAGCCTAAGAAAACTAAGGGAAGAAAAAAGAAAAAATAAATAAATAAAAAATATATAATATATATTAAATAAATGGCATGAAAGTTAGAGTCGATATCCAAAAAACCTTCACTATTCACAAAGTGCATATTTTTCTAAGAATTTTATGAAAGATCAAAGAGTCAATTCAATTTTAAATTCTTACATTTAATTTATAACAAGATTTTTTGCATTTTGACTTAGTTTAAGAAAGAAAAATTTCTGGTTAACCTCTGACCTTGGATCACTTATATTTTCACAAAAATACTTCAACACTTTTCTCTATTTCAAAATGCGTTTTAAGAATACTAACATTTGATTTCTTTCTTTATGGATTTTCCTCGGGACAAGGGAGAGAGATATTTTATTGATTCAACAATCAATACAATTTTTCCGAGGGATACAAGTTTTTACGAGGGATACAATTCATGGGGCTCTACCCCTTTGTTTATAGCCAACGAGTTCTGGAGTTTTAGGAAACCACAAATGGATTCGACTCCTTTTCAGTAACGAAGACCGAATATTCGTCTTTCGGTCGACCGTCGACCGACCCCTTCCTTTCGGTCGACCGAGTTCAACAGAAAGTTGGTCATGCCAATTGGTCAACCGCTCCGGTCGATCGCTTTCCTTACTATGGTCGACCAGGCGGTCGACTGAGCTGCTCCTATGCACGTTGTGCATGCCGATCGACCGGGCGGTCGGCCGGCCATTGTTCTGGCCTGCATTTCGACTGCGTTCTCGCTCCTTTGAACTCCGATATCTGCATTATTTCTTCAAATTAGTTAAAAAAAACTTCCATTAGTTTTTATCTCCTCTCTCCCTACAATTCTCCACCTTCTTGAAGATTTCTCAAATCTGAGCAGAACTCTAATGAAAAAACTGGCAAAATCGACACACGATTTCGGCTTGAGCGTTCCTGACGAAATCGACATATGATATCGGCGAAATCGGCACACGATCTCGACTAGGCGAACAGACCAACCAGTTCCAAACGAATCGCCAGCACACTTCATAATTGTTTTCAAATGATCACACCGGATCCAAATTGAGTTTGTCATTCCCTCTGACAACTCTCTCCAAACTCCAATATCAATTGTATAGATTTTAAATTTCAGCTCAGTCATCTAAGCAGAATGCACCATATATGTCTTCCCAACACTCCACCAAAGAGAATCAACACCATATGAGCCGACCAACGAACGTGTTTATAACACAGCAACTGAATGGAATACCATTCCAAAAGACCTCAAGAAGAACTCAACACAAGTCAACACTAACTCTATCTGACTGACACTCCAGTCCAAATATCTTTAAGACGATCTAACCAAATCTGAGTAGAGCACACCAAGTGCTATTATCGGCTCAACAAATTGGACGCACACCCTCTTTATGCAAGCTCGATTATTTTCTCACCAGAAGATCAAATGTTCATCGAGATCACAACACTTCACCTTTACGTGAAGTCTGACTCTTTACCTCTACGTGAAATCCAAATCAGCTTTCGCTGCCAATTCTTGAGAACCAAAATACACCAAATAGCTTCATAAGGGTTGATCACCAAATGTGGCTACGCCCATGTGGCTGCCTACGTATCTTGTCCAAGGGATCAAGTCATCCGTAGTTCTTTCAAATGAGCTCCATCATGGTTATACAACTGTGTAAATCTTGACTCATATGAACCTTCTTACCAATACCGTTATGGAGAACAATAACCTTCAATTTGAGCTTGTCACGCTTACCAACTTGAGAATCATGCTTCTTCACCCACTTTCGTGATTTTATCTTGGTCTAATAACTGCAAAATATTTGACAATCTCATTAATGTTTTCAATCTGTGCAGCATCAAAACTGTCTACATGATCTCCACCCGATATCACCTCCGGTGAAGTCCTAACTGATACCAAACCAAATGGAGGTGGTGGAGTAGCATCAATCTCCACCCGCTGTGATACATCCTTGGTCTTCAATCTCTCCTCATGCTGAGAGACGATAGACTTCAACAATGAAGTCTCATCAAATGTGACATGCTTACTCAGCACAATCTTCTTATTTTTGGGGTCTCATAACTTGTAAATTTTCATATTCCTTTTGACGCCAAAAATATAAACTTTTTTACTTGCGGATTTATCTTGCCATCTTTGACACTAAAGTAGGTCAGACTTTCAAATACCCGTGGCAAATCATAATCTTGAGAAGCTTTTCTTGACCAAACTTCCAGTGGAGTTTTACCTCCTATCACAGTCGATGACAGTTCATTTATGAGATGGCTAGCATATACAATCCCCTCAGTCCAAAATAATTTGTCTAATCGTGCATTAGACAACAAACACTGAGCCTTCTCCAACAAGAAACAGTTGATTTTCTTAGCCAACTCATGTATTCCATCTGTGAAGTGAGTACCAATTAGGGGTGGCAATTGGGTCGGGTCGGGCTAATTGGGTCGGGTCTTAAATGGGTCGACCCATAATCGGGTCGGGTCGACCCGACCCATTTTTATATGGGTCAAAAATACAAACCCAAACCCGACCCAGTATTATGTGGGTCGACCCGACCCGACCCATTTGACCCATTTAACTAAATGGGTCGGCCGGGTCGGGTCGACCCGTTAGCGGTAAATGTTTTGTAGGAACCTTATTCTAGCATTCTATAAGTAGATGACAGTGGCATAATGTTGGTTTCAATAAGTTAAAAATCATAAAATCATGTATATCAAATGCAATGCTTCTTATTCTCTGAAATAAAGGTGAAAGTATTAGTGGGATTGAGACAAACTCAGGGATTGTTTATGCAATATAATTTTGTTTATTTATGAGAATGTAGTTAAAATTAAGGGGCTTTAGGTTTTCATAGAAGATTGTGCAATGTGTATGGTGTATTGGATTTTGATGAAGAAAGGATGGAGAGCTAAATTATGAAGTCCCTGAGCGGAAATGATAAATGATTCCCAAAAAAAATCTCTGGATCAAAAATATAAAAAGGTAAATGGGTCTTAGCGGGTCTTAACGGGTTTGGTGGGTTGGGTCGACCCGACCCATTTATTAATCGGGTCTGGTGGGTCGACCCGATTACGACCCAAACCCGTATAGCTTAAACCCATACCCACTTACTCTGGGTCGGGTCGGGTCGGGTCTGGTGGGTCGGGTCTGAATTGCCCCCCTAGTACCAATACTATTGTTCTGGCCAAATTATAGGAATTGGTTCTTTTATTTTTCAACATTACCAATTTGGAGCTCCTTATTCTTCCTACCAGTCTGTTTCTTCATCATATCCTTCCACTTCACCAAAATATCTAGGGCTTCAAATCTTTATCTCATGGGATATATCCAATAATGCCTAGATAAATTATCAATAAAAGAGACAAAGTACCGATTACCTCCAAGCGATGCAGTCTTAGTAGGTCCCCCAATACTTACGTGAATACAAGCAAGAAGACCTTCCGAGCGGTGAATAGTAGTATCGAATTTCACCTTTGTCTTCTTGTCCAGAACGTCATGTCCACCCAATTCCATGTTGCAGGTAGATGTACCTTCCAATGATCCCTTCTTTGCTGGAGCTTGCAAAGATTTTTACTTATATGTTTGAGTCTCATATGTCAAACCTGTGTGCAATCACCATCTGAAGAAATAGAAGTCGCCACTCGCCCTGTAACCGTACTACCCATCAAGTAGTATAGGTTATTGCGTCGAACGCCCTTCATCATCACCATTGAGCCTCTAGTTATCTTGAGAACACCATCTCTAACAGATACCGCATGACCCAATGCTTCAAGGCACCAACAGAGATAAGATTCTTTTTCACTTGAGGTATATACCTCACTTCCTTTAGTTTCCATACCATTCCATTAAACATCTTAATCTGGACTGTACCTATTCGTTTTATGTTATATGGGCGATCATCACCCATGATAACAGAACATCCATCTAGCTTCTCAACGCTAGAAAAACAATCCATGTTAGGACATACATGATAGGTAGCTGCAGTATCTAACATCCACTCAGAATCTCCTGAGTAGTCAACAATAGAAGTAGTAATAGAGAAAGAGAATACCGATGAGTCTAAGTCTGATCCATCTAGCTGTGAAGTACTCGCATGAGAACTGATCACCTGTGCGAGATTTGCCTCAGCCTTCGACTCCTTCTTCTTACTCTTATCCTTGACCTTGGACAATAAACCTGCTGGTGCCCTATCTCTTTGCAGAAGGCACACTAATTCTTCTTCAGATCTCTAAACCGTGGTCTGAACTCTGAGCTTTGACGCTCGCCTTTGCCCTTTCGATTGGAATCTCTACTTCTTACCATCAACGCCTCTGCTGATGTGTACCAATGGAAGAAGACTGCTTTGTCCTTCCTCTTCACTTCATAATTCACTAGAGCAGCCAACACATCACTGTAGTTAAGTGTTTATTTATTACTGATCAAAGTTAGGATGAAGGTCTCATACTCTTCTTCAGAAAGAGATTTAGTAGAATCAACGCTTATTCTCTTCTTCGATCTTCACATCCACGTTAAATAAATCTATAAGAAGCTTGGTGTAGTAATGTGTTATCATGTGTTCATTATGGAGATTCACTTTTCAACTAGAAACCATAAAGCCTACTCTTCAATTGCAAACGTGACTATGTTTTTCATCAGATACTTCTTCTCTAGAATCTCCCACAGCTGACTTGCAGATGTTTCATATAACACATGATACTTGATGTCTTGTGTCAAATAAGACCTAATCAGACCACACGTCGTTCGATTCATCTTATCTCAATCTTCTTCAGAAGTAGTTTCGCACTTTTTCTCCAACTATAGAGTATCTTAGAGGTTTGATGCAGTCAATGCATCCATCACCTCACATCTCCACATTCCAAAGTTATTTTTGCCATAAAACTTCACCACATCAATCTTCAATGGATGTGGATTCATGGATTTCAATGTAGATGTACTACCTCCAGCAATCTTCTCAATAAGTTTATCAAACAATGCGGAAAACAAACAGAGTTAGATCAAAAAACTAGATAAAGATAGGAGTTTTACCTCAAAGTGAAATCCTAGGAGAGTTTTCAAAATGATCTACTTCATCAAATTTGATTCCTTGAGCAATCCAAACGTTGTTCTGAGATCGACACACGATCCCACAAACAGTCCCAACGCTGCTCCGAGATCGATATACAATCTCCGTCAAACAGCAACCAAAACTCTTGAAATTGACACATGATCCCACAAAGAACCTGGGATGCTCTGATACCACTTGTTGTGCACGCCTTGGCAACAACCAATTGAGAAATTCCAATCAACAGAGAGAAATGCAGTAGAGAAGTACCCAAAAGACAAGAACAAATGACAAGAGAAAACAAACACAATATTTAACGAGATTCGGCAATTTGCCTACGTCCTTGGGGCAAGCAAGAGAGAGATTTTATTGATTTAACAATCAATACAAGTTTTTCTGAGGGATACATTTCGTGGGGCTCTATCCCTTTTTTATAGCCAGAGAGTCCTGGAGTTTTAGGAAACCACAAATGGATTCGACTCCTTTTCAGAAATGAAGTCTGAATCCCAATAGGAAAAGCAGATTCGCTTTTCGGTCGACCGGGCGATCGACCGACCCTTCCTTTTCGGTCGATCGGTTGGTCGACGGAGTTCAACAGAAAGTTGGCCATGCCAGTCAATCGACCGCTTCGGTCGACCGCTATCCTTGCTACGGTTGACCGGGCGGTCGACCTAGCTGCTCCAGTGCATGTTGTGCATGACGGTCGACCAGGCGATCGGCCGACCACTGTTCTGAACTGCATTTTGACGCGTTTTCGCTCCTTTGTGAAATAAACTTAGGTGGGGGTGAATAGGTATTTTACTAATCAAATGCAAGTTTAAGACTTATTATGATGAGCTATGCAAGTGGTCACTCAAAATAAGAATTAAAGATGAATTCTCTCCGTGAAGGCTTTAAAACTTCTCCTCTTAGATTTCTCTAGATAATGAGTTGAGGTGCTCAATTGCCTCCTTATTGAGATGAGTATAGATCAGTAATGAAAGTGATGGAATGAAAGTAATTATAGAATGCAAGATAAACAATATCACAAATATGAGAAATGAATATCAATAAAGAGCAAGACACAATCAAACGTAAACACAAGGGAGTTTGTTCCGAGGTTTGAGCCACCGCTCTACGTCCCCGCTTTCACCACTATGAACGATTTCATTATCCTCTAAGGGATCTTTCATAAAGGGACCTTACATACAGGGATTACAACTTGGTCTATACAAGATCGGAGTACATAACTCCACCAACTCAACCCTTTACACAAAAGGTAGCACAAAGTCAATTAAGGTTGCAAAGATTTGGTGATCAAATAAGACCACAAACACTCTCTGTTATAACTTCCTATAGAGTAGAATATGAAGTGATGCTCAAGAAGCTAAGTGAGAGAAGAAATTCAGTTAGAAAGAATAGAGAAGTTTCAAAACCAACTGAAAATAACTTTGGAAAGGAAAAAATTGGAAATTAAAAGCTAGAAAAACTATTCTCTTTAAAACAACTTGAAAACTTGAGCATTTTTCTTATCTAAAACCAAAACCCATGACCCATATATATAGGCAATGAATAAATATCATTTATAAATCATATGCGGTCATTTGGGATGTGTTTAGCCACTTGGAAACCAAAAATGCCTGTTGGAAATCACTAAAAACAAAACAGATCCAAAAACTAGCCGTTATGGCCATTTGATAGCCTGTCGGTCGACCGGCCGGTCGACCCATAGGTCATCCAATATAGAGCCGTTGGCTCCGGGCGGTCGATCGCTCGTTATATAAAAAGAAAATTTTGAACTGTCGATTGACCAACCCCAACCGAGGGTTAGGGTATTTCAGTCGGTCGACCGCAAGGGTTGGCAGTTGACCGACAACGTGCAAAAAACGTGCACACCCTTGGCCAAAGGTCCGGTCGACCGCCCGGTCGAACGTTCTGGCCTGCAATAGGCATCGGTCGATCGGGCGGTTGACCAGTGTGGCCTGAATCAGTTTAATGATGGGTTTTTGAAATTCAAACAATTTGTATTAGTTTAAGAGTGATGTAGCATAGTATATGAGATGAAATACATGTTCTAAACTTGTTATAAAATTTTGAAAAAATTATGAAACATGTATTAATACCAAACATGTAAATATATCAATACTACCAAACTTGTATTTTATAAAATCATGTATTTTGTGTATGTAACTTCTTGAGTATTACTACCATATTCTACAAGATCTTCAACCGGGCTTCTCCATTAGCGACGTTTAAGTGCTTTGAGTTTTGATCTCGTATTTGAGTCTTCTTGAGTCCCCAACACCTTCCTTTAGAGAAAGAAAACTTCTTAAATCTTTAGAACCCTGGGATAAACTTAACCACTTGAAATTGATTAGTACAAATAACCACACATGTTTTGTTATCATCAAAATTATAAAACTGGGTGATTGTAATCTTGGGCCAACAATCTCCCCCTTTTTGATGATGATAAAACATGTGAGTTATTTAAGATAAAAGATACGAGAAAGCTTGAAAAGTTCCCTCTTAAATTATGTTATCTATCAAGTACAAGAAAATATTATGAAACAAATGACTTTAATTTGATTTGACAATATAAGTAAGTCACACATACATGCATATATATTAAAATGATACCAATACATCTTAATAATATGAGAATAGAATATAGGATAAAAAAAAACTTAATTGAACAACTTAATAACTCAAATATCTCTCCCCCGTTTTGTCATGCATCAAAAAGGGTAAAGATGTCAACATAAAAGAAATTTTTTTTTCCAAACTTTGCAAATAAAATTGAAAAGTATTTTCAAAAACTTATGAATCCATAATACAAACATTTAACTCACCACAAATGAATGAAAATATATTATAATTTAGTGTTTTAGTAAAAATATCCGCAAGTTGAAAATCGGTGAAAACACAATCAATTTTAATATCACCTTTCTCATAGTGATTTCTAAGAAAGTGATATCGAATGTCTATGTGCTTGGTCTTACTATGTTGATTTGCATTTTTGGTCATATGAATGGTGCTAGTATTATCAAAAAATATTTTAATGTGGTCATAATGCAAATCATAGTCAAGAAGAGTATGTTCATCTATAGGATTGGTTCAAAACAAGCCCTGGCCGCAACATACTCCGCCTCGGCCGTTGAGATGGCTACCGAATTTTGTTTCTTAGAAGACCACGAAACAAGGTAATTTCTTAAAAATTGGCTAGTACCACTAGTGCTCTTCCTATTCACTCTGCAACTGGCATAGTCGGCATCTGAGTAACTCATCATGGGAAATTATCCTATTTTCAGATACCACAAGCCCATTCCAATAGTTCCCTTAAGATATCTAATAATGCGTTTTACTGCAATTAAGTGAGACTCTTTAGGACAAGTTTGAAATCTAGCACATTGACACGCACTAAATATAATATCCGGCCTACTAGCTGTCAAATAAAGTATACTACCAATCATACTTCTATAAAGTTTAATGTCTACATTTATACCTTGTTCATCCTTATCAAGCTTAGCAGTAGTGGCCATGGGAGTCTTGCTTAATTTTGCATCTTCAAGTTCAAATTTCTTGATGAGTTCTCTTGTGTACTTGGCTTGATTTATGATGATCCTATCACTCCTTTGCTTGATTTGGAGGTCAAGAAAGTAGTTTAGCTCTCATCATAGACATCTCAAACTCGTTTTTCATGCATGATTCAAATTTTTTACAAAGCTTCTCATTAATGGATTCAAAAATAATATCATCAACATAAATTTGAACAATTAGGATGTCACTGTCTACATGCTTTGTAAACAAAGTGGTGTCAACTTTACCTTTAATAAAATTGTTTGAAATTAGAAAAGTTGAAAGTCTTTCATACCAAACTCTAGGAACTTGTTTTAAACCATATAAAGTTTTATCAAGTTTGTACACAAAATCCGGATGTGTAAGATCAACAAACCCGGGGGGTTGTTCAACATACACTTCCTCCTCTATAAAACCATTTAAAAACATACTTTTGATATCCATTTGAAAAAGGTTGAAATCTTTATAAGAAGCAAAGGCAAGTGTCATCCGTATGGCTTCAAGCCGTGCTACGGGTGCAAAGGTTTTCTCAAAATCGATACCTTCGATTTGGGTGTAACCTTGGGCCACTAACTTAACTTTATTTCTAATAATATTACCCGAATCGTCCAACTTATTCCTAAAAATCTATTTGGTACCAATAGTTTATCACGAGGTCTAGGAATAAGATGCCTAACTTGATTACGCTCAAATTGATTGAGCTCTTCTTGCATTGCAAGCAACCAATACGAGTCGGCTTCGGCTTCGAGGATGTTTTAGCCTCAATGTATGAAATAAAAGCAAAGTGCCCACATAAATCATGGAGTTTGAATCGAGTAGTTATCCCCTTGAATACATCACCTATGATGAGGTCCTTGGGATGATTTGAAACAAATCTCCAATCCTTTGGAAGTAGTTGTGTTTGCTCTACTTCAACCTCTTGAACTTTACCTTGTACATCAATTTTTGGCTTTTCTTCTTCTATAAGTGAGTCCTTCAAGGTTATCTTCTTCATGTTTTCATCTAAGGAATCAATCTCTACAACATTTTTCACAAAACATTAGATTTCTCAAACTTGACATGTGTAGATTCTTCAATAGTCAAAGCACATCTATTGAAGACTCTATAGGTTTTACTAGTATTTGAATACCCAACAATATGGCTTCATAAGATTTGGCATCAAACTTTCCTAAATTGTCTTTAGTATTTAAAACAAAGCACTTATAACCAAAAACTTTAAAGTAAGAAATATTAGATTTTTTCAAATAGTAAATTTCAAAAGAAGTTTTAGAGGTATTTTTACAAAAATAAATTCTATTCGAGATGTAACATGATGATGTGTTTACGACCTCGACCCATAAGTATTGAGGGAGTCCGTATTCATTTATTATTGTCTTAGCTATTTTTTGAAGAGTACGATTCTTCCTCTTAACTACTCCATTTGTTGTGGAGTTATAGGACATGATAGTTCATGTTTGATTCTATGTTCTTCACAATAGGTGATAAATGAGGGGTAATGAATTCACCACCTCTATCATTTCTTATACATAAAATTGAAAATTTTTTTCCTTTTCAACTCTTTTTCTAAATACCTAAAAATATGAAAAGGCTTGATCTTTATATTCTACAAAAAACCCAAGTAAAATAAGAAAAATCATTAACCAAAACAAATACAAAACGATTTCCACTTAGACTTTTGGTTTTAGTTGGACCAAACAAATCTATATAAATTAACTCCAAGGGTCTTGAAGTCATGATATCCTTGATTGTTTTGAAAGAGAACTTGGTTTGTTTTTCAAGTTGGCACACATCGCAAATGTGTTCCTTCTCAAATTTCAAATAAGGAATATCTTTCATCACTTCCTTATTATTGATTTTAGATAGATGGTCAAATGAAACATGGCTAGTCTCCTATACCATAACCAAGAGTCTTCATTAAAGGCATTTAAACATGTAGCATTGCATTGTAAATTTGATATATCAATGTTGTACACATTATTTTCATGAAAATCAAAAAGTACACATGCATTGGTTTATTTATCTAAAATATTGCAAGTTAAATCATCAAAAATTACTTTGAAATCTCTATCACAAAGTTGACTAATACTCAAGAGATTATGTTTGAAACCATCAACTAAAACAACATTTTCAATTAATGGAGATAGGCCAATTTTAATGTTACTTATACTGATAATTTTTCCTTTGAAATCATCTCTGAAGGTGACGGTGCCACCTTCATGGTACCTTAATAGGGTTGCGAAATTATTGATATCCCACGTCATATGCCTTGAGCAGCCGCTATCAAGTTACCACCTCTCTCCTACGTCTTGGTGCCTTGGTGTGTACCTATATCATATAACAAATTAGTTGATTTTGGTACCCAATTTTTCTTGGGTTCTTTAATGTTAGCATTTTGAACCCAAATATGTTCATTAGAAGCATTTATTCTATCAAAATAAAATTTGGCTAGGTGACCTTTTCGATCGCAATAAGTGCAAGAATAAACTCTACCATAAATGAGGCTGTGTGGGTGTGAACATGTTTGTGGTGTGTGGTGTGTCTAGCATGATGTGTATGTATATGTTGTGATTTAGAAGTATGGGTATGTGTGGTATGATGAGCATGTGTAGTATGAACATGTTTCTTTGTTGTATGTTTCTTAGGAAACATTGCCTCCAACCTAACTTTATCAAACTCACATTTCGTTAAAACATCTCCTAAAGAGTTAATTTTATCTTTTAAGATAGAAATCTTATTTTTTTTTATCAATTAATGAAAATTTTGCTTTACATAAAATTTATATGCATCAAAATCTTTTTGTGTGGATATGAATGTGGAAGATAAATCAACTTTTTCTTTTGAGAGTATAACAGTTTTATTATTGAGAGTTTCATTTTTTTTTTCACTTTTAAATACTTCCTTTTAAGAAAATCATAGTTGTTAGACAATTCTTCAAAAGCCTCACCTAATTCATCCATAGATAATTCACATTCGTCAAGTGAGGGTTCGGATGTTACCTTAGGTGTGTTATCATTAGCCATGAAATACATATGTGTCGTATCAACTTCTTCATTGGTTTCACTTTCTGAGTCCCACGTAGTTTTGGAGCCTTCTTTTTATAAGGCTTCTTGGAGGTGGAAGGTTTACTTTTGGTCTCCAGATAATCTGAAACCATGTGGCCTGATTTCCGGCAATTAAAGCATATGACCTTCTTATCTTCTTTTCCTTACCACCTTTTTCTGTTGTTGAACTTGGCATTGTTGTACATTCTCCTTACATTTTTCGCTAGGAGGGAGAATTCTTCATTATCCTCTTCTTCATCATCATCGTCGGAGATGGTGGGAGCGAATTTGAAAGCGATCACTTTCTTCTTTTGAGATGCCATCTCTTCTCTTGCCTTCTTCTCCATTTCATGGGTCTTAAGGTTTCCTATAAGACCGATGAGCTTCATTTTTTCTTTGTCGTTTAGCTCCTTCAAAGTAGTAGCCTTGACTTATGAGAGTGGAAGTGCCCGAATGACCTTCCTCACCTTTTAATCATTGTCAATGACATCACCTAAAAAAGCAAGACCATTAGTTATTTTAGTAAATTTTGTTACCATGCCATCAATGGTGTCATTTTCATGCATGGTAAAAATTTCATATTGGGAACGTAAGAGATCAATTTTTGCTCTCTTAACTTGTGACGTTCCTTCTTGAGTGACTATAAGGTGTGTCCAAATCTCATAGACAGATTTGCAATGGATGACCCTAGCAATGTCATCATCGTTCAAAGTTTGAAGTAAGGCATAGTGTGCCTTAGCATTTGCATCAAACTCCTTAGTAGAAATGTCGGATCAAGTATCCTCATCACTAATGGGTACACTAAAGGGTTTAGTCACCGCTTTTACCACCCGACTTCCTAAGGATTACAAAAATACGGTCATCTTAACCTTCCATATAGAAAAGTTAAGGTCATCAAACTTTGGAGTGGTCTTAATACCTTTGGCCATTTTTACTAAAGTGGATGAAGATGAAATTTTGAAAGAAGTGATTAGCAATTTAGGATCTCTCTAAGGTTGTTAAGCCAAAAAACTAGAGACCAAAACTCTGGTACTTGAAATACACCTAGAGGGGGGTGAATAGGTGTTTTGCTAATCAAATGCAATTTTAAAACTTATTATGATGAGTTATGCAAGCGGTCACTCAAAATAAGAATTGAAGCCGAATTTCCCGTGAAGGGCTCTAGAGCTTCTCCTCTTAGATTCCTCTAGATAATGAGTTGAGGTGCTCAATTGCCTTCTTATTGAGATGAGCATAAACCGGTAATAAAAGTGATGGAATAAAAATAATTATAAAATGTAAGATAAATAACATCACAAACATGAGAAATGAATAGCAATAGAGAGTAAGACACAATCAAACGCAAACACATGAAAATTTATTCTGAGGTTCGAGCCACCGCTCTACGTCCCTGCCTTCACCACTATGAAGGATTTCACTATCCTCTGAGGAATCTTCCACAAAGGGACCTACACAAAGGGATTACAACTTGGTCTATACAAGACCGGAGTACATAACTCCACCAACTTAACCCTCTACACAGGAGGTAGCACAAAGCCAATTGAGGTTATAAAGCACTTGGTGATCAAACAAGACCACAAATACTCTCTTACAACTTCCTATAGAGTGGAATATGAAGTGATGCTCAAGAAGCTAAGTGAGAGAAGAAATTCAGTTAGAAAGAATAGAGAAATTTCAAAAACTAACTGAAAATAGCTGTGAAAAGAAAGAACTTGAAAATAAAAAGCTAGAAAAACTATTCTCTTTAGAAACAACTTGAAAACTTGAGTATTTTTCTTGTCTAAAACCAAAACTCATGACCCATATATATAGGCAATGAATAAATATTACCAGGTCATTTGAGGTGTGTTTAGCCACTTAAAAACCAAAAATGCCTGTTAGAAATCACTAAAAACAAAATAGATCCAAAAACTAGCCGTTATGGCTATCGGCCAGCTTGTCGGTCGACCGGCCGGTCGACCGATAGGTCATCCAGAATAGAGTCGTTGGCTCTGTCGACCAGGCGGTCTACCGCTCGTTATATTAAAAGAAAATTTTGAACTGTCGGTCGACTGACCAGGTCGACCGACCCCAACTAGGAGTTAGGGTATTTCAGTCGGTCGATCGACCGTTGGCGGTCGACCGACAACGTTCACAAAACGTGCACACCCTTGGTCAAAGGCCCGATCGATTGCCCGGTCGACCGTTCTGGCCTGCAATAGGCATCAGTCGACCGGGCGGTCGACCGGTGTGGCCTGAATCAGTTTAATGATGGGTTTTTAAAATTCAAACAATTTTCAAAATATTTTGTATTGGTTTAAGAGTGATGTAGCATAGTATAGGGGATGAAATACATATTCTAAACTTGCTATAAAATTTTAAAAATTATGAAAAATGTATCAATACCAAATATGCAAAAATATCAATACCACCAAAACTTGTATTTTATGAAATCGTGTATTTTGTGTGTGTAACTTTTTGAGCATTGCTACTATATTCTACACTTTAACAAGCTAATACCTTACAAGGCTCTACGTGACTACAAGATCTTCACCAAGCTTTTTCATTAGCGACGTTTGAGTGTTTTGAGTTTTGATCCCGTATTTGAGTCTCTTGAGTCTCCAACACATTCCTTTAGAGGAAGAAAACTTCTTGATTCCCTAAAACCCTGAGATAAACTTAACCACTTGAACTTGATTAGTACAAAAACCACACATGTTTTGTTATCATCAAAATCATAAAATCGGGTGATTGTAACCTTGGGCTAACACTTCCGATCTCTACACTATTTCTTCCAATGAGATAAAAAACTCTTCCATCAAGTTTTTATCTCTTCTCTCCCTGCAAATCAAACTGGAGTTTTTGAGCTTAAGATCTCATCTTTTTGGATTAAAAAGTTGTAGCACGAAAAGTTGGGGATACATAGAGCATCATATGGCTTCACAATTTTTTTATGCTCGCAAATGATCAAGGAATACAGCTGTTATAAATCTTATGATAAAATTGATATTTCTTTGCAGTAGTCTTCCTCTTCTTTGATGTAAGCCTATACTCAACGTAATGTACTGTGCTTCTTAATGCATAATAATTTTTTTTTGAGATAAAGCCATGAGGTAAGAACCTCCCGGCGTTTCATTAATAAGAATTTAATGAAACATCTTCAAGATAGAATGGTATAAATTTGCATAGGAATAGTCATACATAATTTGCTCCTTTCAAAAAAGAAAAAAAACAAAGTCTCTGGAACGCCCTCAGCTTAGTCGTGACTTCTCCCCTCCACTGTAGATGTGTCATCTGCTGCTCAGACATGTCCATCCCTTAGTTGAAACTCCTGTCAGTGCCATCACAACATCTGCAGCTTAAATCCAATCATCCCATTAAATAATTCTGAAATACACAAAGTAAAAGCATTATATATATAAGGAATTAGTACTACAGATTTTTAAGACAGAGACGCGAGTGATCCGACCCTACACGGCGCAAATCATCGCCTGGCCATTTATTTGAAGCAAGAGTTTGTCATCTTAAGTTTAGAGGTGTCAACTGGCCGGGCTGGGCTGACAACTAGCATGGGCATGGCATAGCTCAAATCATCTCCGAGTTTGGGTAAACCGGCCCACGGCCCGAGCGGCCCTTGCCTAGCCCGGGCCCGGGCCAGGCACTTGCCTGGCATGTGCTAGGCCCGGGCCCGGGCTTTGGCATGGCCCGCCCAGGTGGGTTCGGCCACAGCCCACCCCCTCAGGCCGCCAGCCCGCGCCGCCCGCCGCCACCGCTCCGCCCGCCGCCCTGCCCGCCACAGTCGTCGCCTCCGTCCCCTGCCACCGCCCCTCCCCCTACTACCCCTCCAATACCTCAGTAAACAAAATGTAAAAATTTTGTAAATGCCAAGATACGAAGCGAGGACCCCAACGATTGAGACAAGCCTGATCAACTACTACACCACCCAACACTTGTGTAGGCTAGAGAGAAAAATATATTTACTGTGTATATTTTTATTTTTTTTAATATATTATCGGGCTAGGCTGGCCCGCTTGGGTCTGGCTCGGGTTCGGGCCAACTGAGTTGAACGCTAGACCCGACCCCCCAAAGGGCATCCGGGCCCGGGCTGGCCAAAATTTGGCAACGCGATGGGCCTGGTCTGCCCCACCCCTTGGCCCGCTGTGCCCCGTCCGGCCCGTTTGACACCCTACTTAAGTTCAAGTTGGTCCAATGACCAGTGCATGATGCTGATATTAATGATCATGCATTAAAAGGATAAATACATTCTTATCCTGGCCCCTTTGTGTCACATCTGATACGGAGTGCGACCTCCATCTTTTTGGAGCATGCTTACTTTTCTGTTTGGCTGCTATAAGTCGTTAGTGATAAATTTTTTTACAGTTATAAGTGAGTTTTACACAATTAAGTTTTATGTTTTTTGGTTGGTAATGTGAAATTGTAAGTGGGAAAGTATATTGTGTTTTACGGTGTTGGTTGTAATGTGTAAGTCGTAAGTATAAAAGTTGACCACAAAACTAATTGTTTGGTGATCTAAACATATAAAATATTAAAAATAGTAAAAAAATAAAAATAAAAATATTAAAAATTTAAAATAAATATTAAAATAGTAAATATTAAAATATTAATTATTAAATATTTAAAAAAATACTAAAATATTAATATTATAAATAATAAAAATATTAGATTACTAAAAATAATTTAATAATAAAACATTATTAATTTTATATAAAATATTACTAATCTAGTAATACAAAATTCTAATAATAAAAATTATTAGAATGATTAATAAAAAAAACTTTAATCTAATAATTAAATTTAATTTAATAATTAAAAAAGATTTCTCATAGTTTAAAAAGATTAATCTAATAATAAAAAATATTAATCTAATTACAATTAAATGTCTGCATACAAAATTTGTATGACCACAAAATTAACTATTTGTGCTGCAAGTAGGATTTACATGATCACAAAATTAACTGTTTAGTCTGCAAGTGAGCTGCAAGTGCATTTTACTACTTACGGCCCCAAGCAACACCATAAGTGATTTTACTGTAATTGCATCTTGTCACCTACGGGCTAATTACAGGAAACAAACACGCCCTAATTATGGGGACTCAGAGATACATTTCGTGCTACATAATTGTAAACAAGGGAACGAGGTGATTTTTTGAGCTAAACTTACATGACTTATTAAAAAGAGTATATTGTGTCTTTTATGAAAGTTTCTTTCTCCCTTACACATCACTACTACTCCTAACCGCCAAAGAAAACGAACATAGGAAAGAAGAACAGAAAATAGCAATTAAATTGAAATTTTGTTTGATTGTCGGGAGGGTCCCGAATATTTAGGTCTCGTTACAAGTTTCAACCGATTACTTTTGATGTAAACACCTATAAAGAAATTTATTCTTCTAGTTGTGTTGATGAACAAGCTAAGGTATTCATTTGTTCGAACATAGTCTTGCTTCAAAGACAAATAGAAAGTGAATTCAAATAGAAAGTTAATACACGACTTTTTTTTTTTTTTTTTTTTTGAGGGTAAGTTAAGGACAAAGACTTGATAGCTTAAGTTTATAGGTTAAAGTTTTCCTCAAATTTAGTTAATTTTATTCGCTACAAGACCTGAGTATTTCCTGGACTTCGTAGATTTAACCTTTTTTCCCCTATTTTTTTCTTATCTTTTCTTCTATTTTTCCAACATATTTTTTTTATTAATACAAAATAATATGTTTATTGTTTTCTATTTTTTCTTACTTTTTCTTTCCTTTTTTTCCAACAAAACTTTTTATTAATTTAAAAGAATATGTTTAATTTTTTTTCTATTTTTTTCTTTACCTCTTTTTATTTAATTTTGTTTCTATTTTTTCCTTTACCTCTTTTTATTTTTCAATCAAAACTTTTTATTAACCTCAAAAAAAAAAATGTTAGTCCTTAGATTCCCTTTCTCCCTAAGAGCCCCAAAGCTGCAACCCATGATAGAAATATAATAAAAAGAAAATAGAAAAAATGGAAATAAAAGAAAAAAGAAAAGAAAAAAATTAACTGAAAAAGATATAGTATTTAGAAATCAAGTATTTAACACTAAAGATGAATTATATTTTTAAAAAATCTTATGGATTATAATAGAAGACATGTAAAATATACTTTACTTAAAATGTAATGGAGATTAATTCTGAAGATAATTAGAATGTATGCAATAATTCAAAAGTTTTAGCATATATATTATTAAATTTGGAATGGGATCATGAAATTTTAATTCAAAGATATCCGATTTATAACCAATCTTTCTTATTAGATTTCAATAATTTGATAATAGCATATTTTATCAATTCAATATCCATGTGCATTTAAGAAAATATTTTTTAATACTTCCAATTTAGATTTCAAATATTTAATGTTTTTCAAACTACATCCATATAATAAAAATTTATTACTATTTTTTATTATGGCCAAATTAAAAAAAATGCTGCACTGCCTTTAGTTGTTTTCTTAAGAGTAGCCACTGGAGCATTTGAATTGGTGTAAAAGTGTGTGCTCCTCAAGTTTAAAGTTCTGACTACGACACATGATGCAATTAAAAAAAATGAAAAAGAATAAAAAGAAGAAACACCAATAGCATCCTTGCCCAATCTTTACTTAGGATTGTAGTAAAAACATCTCTGTTTCTTCATAAAATGGGGAAAAGTAAATGCTCAAGCTTCTAGTCATCCCAATAATCCAAATGTGGAACTGGTCATGACTCATGTCATCTGTGCATGAATATTATTTTCTATTCTGCAGTCAAGGAGCACATGCCTATAATGTGTCCATCCACTATATCTCTTTCATTGTCCCCTGGTGCTATCTATCAACTTGCCCATCCCTCAAATAATTAGTTCAAGATGAATTATATATAATTTATTTTTCTTTTTCTTCAGCTTGAACAGGTCCAAATTCTTAGTAGCGTTCAAGGTATAATTAATGTATTGAGACAGTAGATTAAAGTGTATGCTAATGTTGTTATTTAAGCCACAAACTATAATAGAAACAACAATCATTTTCATAATGACAATGTCTTTCAAAAGCAAGAAAAATCTGCATCTCTCAAACAATAACAAATTAATCTTGATTGATATTAGGAAGTGGAAAACAAGGTAATAAACTAAACTTGAGATTATTCTTTTCCACGTAGGATGATATATATATATATATATATATATATATATATATATATATATATATATATATATATATATATATATATATATATATATATGGGGAGTACATCTTCCTTTTTCTCAATTTTTTTTTTTTTACTATAAACGAATCCTAAATTGATTGAGGCGACTTTTCCCCTCTTTTAGAGTGAAAAAAAAAATTAAATTTTAAAGTATGTATCTATATAATTTTTTTTTTACGGATTTATAGCTATTAATTATCTCTATTTGTGCGTATGCATGCGCATGCCTAAACGCAGCTCACCAGCCCCATCTCTTCAACAACTGTACTTTCATTACACACACCTCACGTGGTACAAATCACATCTATTATTATTGCAACAGTAGAATCAGATGGGTTATGGCTACACAAATGAGTTTCAGGGAGGATTCTCCCCTCCCTTTCCTCTCTCTTTCTTATTTGTTTTCCTCTGTGTGTGAACGGGAGAAAATGAAATGTCCCCGTCAGAGGGCATGAGGACCTATTTTACATGGTGATCCTCATATACACATCACAATGAGTTACAAATACAATGATGTGTCACAAATTAGAAACAATACCACATCATACAGCCTTGAGTGACTCCATCTGTGACTTCCCTTTCGGTCCCCGTTGCCGGATGTACAGCCGGTACTGGTCGAAGGTCATCGGCTGGTAGAGCGAGGGCCGATCGGACGTCACAAGCTCAGGGATGGGGGCAAGAGGCAAGTCGCTCTTCGGATTGTAGAAGAAGGCGATGGACAAACGCTCAGCCTCAGAGTTCACCATCACCCTGTGCTCTACGCTCTTGTATACCGCGTTACTTAGTATCTGAGTTGAGAACAAATACAAATACATAATAAATATTATACGAGTGATTTGTAGGGAGATCAAAATACTAATAAAGTAATTGGGCCATGTTTTAGAATAAATTATAGCAAATATAATAGCACGAGATTATGTTGCATTTAGTGCATCATCTTGTCATTTGGCCCACCCACATGATCCTCCAACCAATCAAAACAAGATGCATGACATGATCACATAACAGTGACATAATGTTGTGGTCTAACAGTTCCACAAAAAGGAAGTAGAACTCTAAAACGAAGATCATTGGATGATGATCAAATCTAGGTTTCTCAAAACCCAATATATGGATTTTGATCAAATCTAAGGTTTCTGAATCCCAGTGGTCCAGGGGACACGTGTCTTCCATCCATTAGGAGGGACAAGAGAGGGTGAAGCCCCGATCTTTACGTCTTCTTAATCTAATACGAAGCCGCCACGTATCAATATCTATCGATACATTGGTACTTGTAAACCAGGAGTCTATATATCATCACTGTGAATGTCTTGAGTCATATGTGACATGACTCACTCACACGTGGGGCCATAACTGCCCAACTGTCAGCAAAATCCAGAATGATCCAGAGTGTTTGTGAAAATAACTTTTGAAATTTTCTTAAAAAGACAGAGAGAGTGGGCTTGGGTAAATTCCAGTAGTGACCGGTGAGAGACAATTTGTCATGTGTAAAATTGAGAAAAGGTCAGAAGACAACAAAAGGCGACATATTTGAAACAATCAGATAAATTGAGCACGTGGGCTGGAAGTTGGAGAGAAGCCATTAGTCCTCACTCTTATCTTTTGAGGGCATATAAGAAGAAGATGATGATGGTGGTGCAGAGAGCTAAATTATTTGAGAGAGATCCCCATCCATTGCAATCAACAAGGAGCAGAAGATACCTTAGTCTCCAAGTGACAACTTAGTCATCCACGGGACCAAAAAAAAAAACATCAATTGGTTGGAAAATATGTGGAGAAGAGACAAATGCAGACAAAACTGACTGTGCGAGCCTTTTGAGAAAACCAACCTTTGGCTTATTCAACCACCAACGTGACGCACGCATCAAACTCGCAAACAAGAGGGGGAAAAAAAAAAAAAAGATGAAAATTTGAGCGCCATGGCTGCTTGCTCACCTGGATTTGATCACCAACGTTGACGATGAACGAGTCAGGCACAGGCCTGACCGTGACCCAGGCATCGCCTCTTCGTACCTGAAGGCCCTTGACCCGGTCGTCGGGCAGGAGCACGGTGATCCCCCCGGGATCGGAATGCGACGAGAGGCCGAGAGTGAGGTCGGGCTGCGGGCATTTCGGGTAGAAGTTCACCCTCATGCAGACCCCACTCTCCGCCGCGCCCCCAAACGCCGTCTGCAGACGCGCCTCATCCAGTCCCAATCCCAAAGACAAGACTTTCATCACCCGCTCGCAAAAATTTATCACTTCCCTTCCGTACTCCTCGACTGTCCCCCTGGATAAAATCGATACTGTACGTATATAAATAAGAACAGAAATCTAGCGTGGGAAAAAAAAAAAGAGGTAGAACTCAGTAGTGCTGTTCTTCCTTTTTTTCGACCTCAAAGATGGAGGCAGAGCTGGCCACTTGGCATGGCTCTTGAGACACAATGGGAGGAGGTGGAGGAAGTAGTAGTCCCCCCAATCTAGTATAGCTCCCTTCTGTATACCGAGCCGGCTACCGTACCCCTCGTACGTTTTCGGCGTATTCGCGTACGTTTGCTTCTCTTCCATGGGGAGGTGAAAGAATTGCCTCCAATCCTCCCTCGCTCTCCTCATCAGCTCGCAGCTCACCCCGTGATTCACGACCTGAAAGAACCCCCATTCTCTACAGGCGTCAGACACGGCGCTGACCGTGTCTGCACAGTTGAAATCGACGAGGGGGATGCTGAGGTCGTGGTTGCCGGAACCATCGTTGGTGACGGGGCGTTCGGACGGCGGTTTGACGTAGGAAGGGGGGATGACGGCGGCGCCGCTGTCGGATAGGGATTGGACTCGGACCACTGGCTCGGGCCAGTCTTGGAGGCAGTCCATGATGCAACCAACAAGTGATGATTTCAGCTAGCTAGCTACAAGCGCAAGCTTCTCTCCAAGAGCTAGGATAGTGCACGTTGGTGAGCAAACAGTAGGGAGTGGTAGTGCAGCAGAGAAGATTTGCTTCATTTTGAAGGAGGGGGAAAGAGAGAGAGTAAAATAGTTTATGAAATTTGTTATGGGAGGGGGAGGTGGAGGCTACACTCAGTGAAAGGGACGCAGAGAGAAACGTGATATACATGGTGGGGTGGGGGTCGGGTTGGTTTTTTTTGGGGGTTGGGGGGGGTTGAGAGGGGGAGAGAGATTAATGAATTTTATTTGGTTTGATTTGATTTTTTCCGAGGAGAAAGTTTTTATTGATTTTGTTTAGTTGATGAAAGTGAGAGGAAGGAGAGTGACTTGACCGACATGTGCGCGCTTACCAAAAGAGATGCCACATGGGACTCTCGTGAGGGGGGACACTTGCTATCTAAGTTTTTTTTTTTTTTGGGGTTCGGTGTATGAGTGTGAGGCTGTGAGCCATACATATTATAATATGATTATAATCAATCCCGTATTTGGTACGTGAATTAGTCTATTAAAAAAATTATAAGAGATTTAAAATTTTTGAAGTTTTGTATTCTTAAAGCTCAACATCTTATTCCTGTGTTTACATAAGATTGCTCTTCTTATAGAATGTGTCTCCCACATATGAACCAATCTTTTTTTTCTGAGGAGTGATATTTTATAGTTATTGTTCTTGATCATTTTTTTTTTGATAAAACATTTAGCTATTTGTCACATGGCAATGGATTTTTTACTCTCATTAGCTTCACATGCACTTTCATGTCTCGGGGTTTATGTTTCTTTTTTGGCTCAAGATTCACACACAAAAGGAAATCTAATGAGTTCTTGGCCTTTTAAGAGTGGAATTTGGACCAATTACTTTCTTGTGGTTCGAAACATACAAACTCAATATAGTATTTGCCCTTTTTTCCATCACAAGAAAATTTAAAAGATTCAAATTTTAAGTTTCGCGTCTCTTTCACTCCCTTGCAGTATAAGATAGAAAGCAGTGATGTCTTTATTATAAGTTAAATGTGTTATTAACTTGTGGTGGTAATTTTCTGTCTAAAGTGATTAGACAGTTGATTCTCACCGCAAGCGAGAGATGACGTAGGATAGTGCAAGTAAATAAATCACAATTACAGAAAAGTGAGACATACATGATTTTACGTGAAAATTCTTAATTGGAGAAAACCATGAGGAGAAGGAAAATATTCACTATAATTCTCAGATGACAAGAATTACAGGAACTGGGAATGTTGGAGGTGGTCCCGTTACCGGTGATCGATTGTTTTTTTGGGGCCATGACTTTTTGGAGAATTTTTGAGAAAGAATTTGGTTGGGGGAGAAATATGAGTATTAGGACTCAGATCTCAATGAAAGCATCAGTTTGTGGTGGAGATTTTTTGTCATGAGCAATCAGACAATCGATCCACACTACAAGCGAGATTAGAAAGTGGGGTGTGTATGAGATAAGATAATGCACAACACAAAAAAGATAGACACATGATTTTTTTTACGTGGAAATCGTTAATCGGGAAAAAATCATGGGGAGGAGGAGAATTTATTATAATTCATAGGTTACAGGAATTACAGGAATGGTTTGCCTGAGTCTCAGTGTTGGACTTAACTGAAAGAAAAAAAGATCCTAAAATCCTCCCTCTCATTGGAAGAGAATGTATATTTAAGCGTCACTGATCTCTATGCTGGGAGCGGATGGTACAGACATGATCCTCGTGTTGATTTATTATAACGACCGTAATTACTGGCGCTTGATTGTTGGGATTGCATGCAGGAAAATCTGCTTCTGTCTATAACTACCCACGCTGGAGGGCGTTACATGTTATGAACATGGGAGAAGATTAGGCTGCATAACTGTCGGCGGAGATCAAGATGATCTGTTATCGGAATTGCCTTGTGTGGAATTGAAGTCTTCGGAATGGAGGGAACTCCGGAATAACTTGAAGCATCAGAGTTACCGGGACGGAAGCATTCTCGGGGCGAAGAGTGACTTCAGTGTGAACCGAACTAGCTCTGAGAGGATATAGAGTGACGAAGTCTCCTGCTTGTTTGGGTACGTGATGTCATTCTATGAGGGTTAATTTTTGATCACTACAAAGAGTTAGCAATAGTTGAGCTCCCAACTCTTACTAACTCTTCCAAACACTCTAATTTTACAAGAATTAGAAGGTAATTATATGAGGTCTTGTCAATGGCAGTTTTGAGATATTTGAAAAAAAAAATACACTTTGCCCCTACTTTTTGAGTGTGGTTATTCACACCCAATACACCTACTTTTTAAGAATAAAAATTGTTGGACAGTTTTAACCTTAAATCAAAATACTAAAATAGACATTGATTAACGCTAATATTACAACTAATGAAAATTCTATTCCTAAACACACACCAGTAATTGTTGAATACACCCACCCAAATTCTATTCCTAATCAATCCAGTTTCCTTTTTACTCTTAAATATATGCTTCTTCTCCACCAACACAAGTCCTAAAAAATTTCTCAGCATTTATACCATAAAAAATACCACATTGATGTCTATGGATAAACAAATAATGTCACGGAAGCATGAAAAATAATCAAAAAGTAAGTTTTCCCAATATAGCTTATTAAATTAAATTTTTTTTTTTGAATTTCATCGTAGCTAGTTCGATCAATAAAGTCTCAACAAAATCTATGAACTAAATATTTGGTTAAAAATTTGTAGCATAGAACCGTGTATTTTCTCTTATGTAATTCAGTAGTGTTCTATTGTTTAAAGTCTATGCTATGACGTGTTATCTGAGAAAAGTTTGGACCCCTATAGGCTGAATAAATTTATTCGTTTTATTCTTCTCAAAAAAAAATCTGTGTGTTCTATTTCCTCTTATGTCCATAAATTTACACTGATGAATAGAAAAGCAATTAATAATATTAATATTAAGTTAATGTATTCAAATAAAGAATGAGATTATAAATTGAGATATTACGATTTTTTTGATCTTCTTAAAAATAGTGAGCTTAATGAAAATATTTTTTGATAATCTGTACAATATAGAAATAAGATAATAGGAAACACATAAAAATCAATTTGATGTGCTCGCCTTGCATAACGATCCTCTATTTGATGCGTTCTATTCAAATGTATTAAAATCTTGTTTTCCGGCAAAATTCGTTTCTTTTAGTGTATTTAGCTCAGATTCCAAGCATTCTCTTATTTTAAATAGAAAGTTTGTTAGATTACTTAGTTGTCTTCTGTTTGTGGTTTTATAGTCGATCGAGCTTTTGATTTAGGGACCTTTTTTGCATTTCTTTCTGCAAAAATAGTTTTTATTTGTCTAATTATGTTAGTTTAAATGTATTAACAATGTACTGAGAAAATATGTGAATAATATGTAAGCCTCTAACCAGCTGAAAACATCAAACTTACGCGAAGGCTATTTAATTAATCTCTAACTATATAATTAACACACAGTAAGTGAGAGAGGAGAGATGATTGTTCTGTTGAGGGAGGAAGGGTAGGATAGAATTGATATTTAAAAAAACAATTGATTTAAGATGAAAAGGGATAGTTCAGAAAAAAGTGGAGAGTGTGTTTAAAAAAATTTTGTAGGTGTATTAAGTATACATGTGTGTTAAGCAATTTTGTGGGTGTGAATAGCCGACTCCTACTTTTTAAAGGGCAAGTGGCTGACTCCTATACCAATCCAATATTAGTGTAACAGTTAACCTCGTTCTCTCTCTAACTCCCCCAACTCTTCTATCTAAAAACCACCTACTCCTACACCCTAACTATAGTTACCAAAAACTACTAGGCTCTGAAATATGTATGGCAGACATTGTGTGATTGTGTAGTTAGTATGAGTATGGTAGGCATCATCTCTAGCTTTTGCAAATTTAGAATCTCATTCTTCTAAAGTTAAAAATTCTCTAGCTTTGCTAAACTAGGATTAAGTCTTTATTAGACAAAGTATGTAACTGTAACACCCCACTCCCCGAACACGTACTTAGTTGCGTATTCATATTTCTGATCGTATTTTTTTGATTTATTTTCGGAATTTGTTTTGTATTATGAGTTATTTATATGATCGTTTTGCCTTGGATCTGGATTCGTGAACTCGGAGTCAGCCCTACTCTGAACCGGGGGACCGATCTTAGAGTATTACTGGATTTGGACTTTTTGGTATTCTGATTTGACCGATTTTAGTTTCAAACATCATTTTCTAATATTCTAGATTTTTCGTGATTTTCTGGAATTTTCCTGAATTAAATTGGAAATCTTCAAAACCGGGATCGACCAATACCGCGGACCGATTCTCGGATTTTTAATTTACAAACGGAGTTGAAATTCTAAAAATGGCTTTCCTATAACTTCTTAAAATCATATTTTCTATCTAAATACTTTTTTTTGAGAATTTTCTAAATTTATCGAAATTCCACTGGATTTGGTCTCGGCCAGTATCACTGGTTGATTCCAGGAATTTTAGTTTACAATTGGAATCAAATTTCTAGATTCTGCTTTCATATTACTTCTTAAAATTATATTTTCTCCTTTCTGGCATTTTCTGAGATTTTTCAGATTTTATCAAAATCCGGCCGACCCGGTGTAGACCGGTATTGACGGTTGACTTTAGAATTTTTATTTTAAAATGAGATTGAATTTCTAAAAACTGATTTCACCAAAAATCTTTATATAATATTTATTATTTTTGAGAATTTTTGGGAAGCTTTTCAAGCTACTTTAATTTTTGGACTTTTCCTGAGATTCCGGTGTTTTCCCAGATACCGGAATTCTATCCGGATATTTTACCTTTTCTCTCCTTGCCTGACGCGAGACCCACCAACTCTGGGTTCAACAATTAATGTGAAGACTCTCTCCATTCCGCATTTAATGCTTTGTTCTTCAAAGAAATCAACCCAGTTCAAATCACCCATACCTTTTTGTCTTATTCATCAAACGCAAAACTCGCGTTTATCCTCCTGGACGCGGATTTTTCTCCGCGTCCAGTTCATTTGGCCTGGACGCAGCCATTCCTTGGTGAGACACAGGTCTCATTTATTTGGTGAGATGGCAATATTATATTATAATCTTTCCCTTTATATATAACCACCCCCACCTTTCCTTCTTCCTCTCTCTTTCACTTTTTTCTTTCTTCTTTCTTTTACAGCAAGTGACAGGCCACGAAAATGACAGCCATGGGCTTGCCTTGGCCGGCCATTTCTCCACCATTTTTCCTCCATTTTCTCCACCAACACCACCACCTCATTCTCATCCATCTCCTCCTTCATTTCAACAACAATAACCATCATAACACCATCTTTTCCACCTTCTTCTTCCTCATTTCTCTACCATGAACCCATTAAGCTCCAAAGTTTTACCACCCTTCCCTTCTCTTCTTTCCTTTCCTTCCTTCTTTCTTTCCATTCTTTCTTCCTTTTATTTTCTTTCTTTTCCTTTCTTTCTTCTTTCCTTCACTGATTTCTCCCAAAACTTGGGGAGACCAAAAAAACTTGCGTCTCACTTCCTTCTCGCGTCTCCCAAAACCTGCATCCCTCTCACCCTTTCCCTGCGTCTCCCTTTTATTTCCCTGTCTCTCTCTCTTTCTCTCTTTGTGTGACTCCTAGACGCGGATTTTACCCCCTGCGTCCGAGTAATTATTCAACGTGATCCTCACGTTCTTGTGTCAACACGACGCGGAGCTCATGCCCGCGTCTGTGTTCTTCTCGTGTTAACGTGATGCGGAACCTACGTCCGCGTTCGCGTTCTCCTCGTGTCCTGACTTGAACGCGGGTCTCGAACCTCGCGGTTGTGGCATCTACGCGACGCGACTCCCGCATCTGTGACCCCCACGTCTCACTCTCAAACTCGCGTCTCCCTGTACAATCTCTCTCTCCCTGTACACTCTCCCTCCATGGACTTCTCTCTAGCTCTCACTTTCTCTCTCCTTTCTCTATCACTTTCCTTCTAACGCGTTGACGCGTTGATTTCCTAGATTCCGGAGATCAGGGATTTCACCATGTTTTCCAAGGATTTAGGCGATTGTTCTCGCTTTCCTCTTGACTTTCCCATTTCATCTGGTCAACTTGTATTATTCACGATTTATGCTGTTTGGAACTAACACTTTCTTTAATCGTGTTCAGCTATTATTCTATCACTTGACAAGTACATGCTTGATACATTAACACTTGATATGTTATTACTTGATATCTACCATCTACATGTTAATACTGGACACCTGTCTGTATCACTTGACAACTGTCGTGTCATTACCTGACAACCGACTTACTACTACTTGACACTTGCTTCTGATTATAACATGACTTATCACTTGCCTCTTGAAAATATTAATACTTGACCTGTGATTATCACATTTACGGGAATACTGTACTTGTTATCCTGTATTATATATACAGTGACCTGAATCTATAGTACTCATGTACTCCTGAACTCCTGATCATGTCTTGCAACTACTATTCCCGTAAATTGACAATTACATAATAAATCATAAAAATGAACAACTTGCTTCAGGTCGGGGGAAACTTGCGGCTATCAATATATGTTCGTGTTTACAGTGGTACTAGGCATGTTGTGCAACTAAAACTTCCGGTCTGACCTGTGGGCCTCCAGGCGACCGAGGGGAGTGCTGGCTCCCTCCTTCCTGGTACCATCTTGATAAGGGCATTCTATAAGATCCTCCTGATCGCCTTGCGGCAGGTTCCGTCCACCAAGTAACGGAACAATCCTGGGCCGTGGTCCCGGGTATGTACGGGACCCACTGTAAACATTGTTCGTTGATACCCCGTTGGTTTCCAATAACAATCTTGCTTTACTTAGATGTGGATATATGTGTGCTGGGACGCTGGTTCACATATCTAGACATCGGGGTAAGACGAGTAATAATAATAATAAAAGATGTCAGCTATGAATCTGTAGTATGCCTTGCCATGTTTGCTCGTATCGGATTTTACTCCAGATTTCCAGTTTTATGATTATTATATTATACATGTTCATATCCTGCCTTTTACTTGCCCCCTGCTCTTATCTTATCATACTATGAATCTTTCCTACTTGATATCAATTGTTGTATATCTACTTGCTCATGCATGCTTGTGCCTACGATACGGTTTTTCATGTTTAGGATCCAGAATTATCGATACACATGTGCTTATCCATGCTCGCCATCTGGCTTTTGCATCACCACTCGCCGGGGAGTTCTGACTCCTCTGGATCCTCATGTCCAGGTTTTGGGGCTTGAAGCGTATGTATTCTCCCAGTTGCTGATCAGAGTGGCGCAGCGGTAGCGTGGATCTCCTGCAGCCCGTCCAGAGCCCCATCCTTCCAGGCCCTCCTGTTCGGCTCTTGAGTTTTCCTGTTGTGACTCTGAGCCTCCTTTTGTACTGTTCATACTTGTACATTCTTGTATTCTCGCATTTGCGCCATGTTGGTGATGTAATATTCTTGTAATATTTATCACATTTGGTGATAACTTTGTAATCGTACTCATGTGTTGGAATGTATAATGCACCACGTGCTTTCGTACTCTGATTCTTGCCTATACTGATGCTTAGCGTATATACGTGAGGGTATTCCTGACCTGCGTATATACGTCGCAGTAACGTCTCCGTACCCGCCAGATCGGGGCGTTACAGGGTGGTATCAGAGCCCAGGCTCTCACATCCTCAGTACAACCAGTTCGGCAAATTAATGGTAAAGAAATTTTCAACTGGAATGCATGAGTCTTGGTTATACAATCCAACTACAAGTACAAAGTTATCCATTCTCTCTTGACAATCTTGCCTTTGAATCCTGAAGTTCTCCCATCTTTTCATACTTCAGTTTCTCATTATTCTTAGACCAACTCGGACATGAAAAGATGAGAAAATCATAACGGTTCTGGTTCTTCTTAGAATGGCCCTAATGGAGGAAGTGTTGATAATTCCTACAAAATTTGATGAAAAACTAACAAGAACAGACGAAGGTCCCGCACCGAGAATTGTTGGTTGCACTCCGAGAACAGAAACCAGGCAACATATCAAATTTCAGGGAATTTTAGCCGGCAATCTTTTCGAACATGGAGAAGCCCTGGATGCATAGAAGTGGCCGGTAAACACTACAAATCTTCTGAAGGCAACTCGGGTCCCTGACGAGAACCAAGTGAAAGTGACCAAGGTTTAGTTGAAAGATGTAGCCAAGACGTGGTGGTTGGTAGGAGCAGCGAGACTGGAAAAGCTCATCACTTGGGACCAGTTCTCGAAGGATTTCTATGAGACGATTCTTCTCTGTAATAGCTCAGAAAGAAATGAAAGGATGATTTATCAAATTGCAGTAAGAAGATTGAATTGTAAATAAGTACACTGCAAGATTCCTAAGGCATAGTCGGTCGGTATTTTACATGGTGGCTGACAAGGAGAGCCGAGCAAGTAATATTTTAGTGAGAAATGAAGATGAGGATCAAGATGTCTCTTATTCCCAAGTAGCCCAAGAAGTATTCTCAAGTTTTTTTTTTTGTCATCATCTGGGAGGTAGAATGGACCCGGAGAAGGAAGATCAGGATGAGATGCAGATGAAGTTGGCGAAGAGACCCTCTCATTTGATGAAAGTGAAGACTCAGACAGGCCCCTGGATGCCCCACTAGCTAAGCCATCCCTCCAACCTTGCCCTCAGCATATGACATGTGGGTATTGTCTAAAGCCGGACACCTACAACACAACCACCAGAAAGATTATGAATTATGCCATATATGGGTCCAGAGATTAGTTGAAAAGTGACTGTCCGTTCAAGAAGGCAGAGAACATCGCACAGATCAGATCAACTCATCCAGTATCACCATTGTGAGGGAATCCAGGACCTACTGGCAGAATAACCTCGCTTCATCCCCAGCATCAAGCATGGAGTCATACACAAAAGAGACTAAGAGCGAGGGCACATGGTAGAAGGAGGCGAACACATAATCTGACCGAAGAGGAAGTCAAGATACGGATGGAGTGAGAACAGGGAAGGATGCTCAATGCCTGAAAAAGGACCCTGAGAGTACTAACCGTAACCATTGTCCCAATTTTAGCATGTCTGGGAGTTGGTAAATTCTCTATATCATATCCTTCTCATTGCACTATCATCACCAGTCTTAGTCCGTCCGTGTCTACCTCCCTATTTTATGATTTCTATCTCTTCTATTTTTACTATTCTGATTTTCGTAATCCTTATGCCAACTTAAGATATGTATAGACAAGTGAGGTAACAGCAGGGCAGATGTGGTTCGTTCTCATTATGTTCTGGCATTCCTCGACTCTCGTACATCACATTGTCTTATATTGAACAGATCTTCGGCCTCGCATTATATTCTTGTATTTATGGATACATCATGGGAGACCAGTACATCAAGTGGACTAGTCATCGCTTATATAATCAGATAGACTGTATCATTACATGAGGAGTGTCAGTATATAACAGTATTTTAGAATCAGGACTTCTGGCAGTCTTTATTGATTTGGTGGACCATAGACTCCGCTAGCCTCGCCAAGTGAGGGTCGTGTTCTAGTCACCCGTGAACCTAACGGGTGTGAGCTTCGCTGCACCCTGGTGCTCAGCATTTAGCGTTGTGTTACGCGCTGGCTTCGCCGTGAGAGCTTCGCCATATGCGAGCCTCGCAGAGCGTTAGCTTCGCCGCACCCTAATGCTTAACACCTGAGCTGTGTTACGCGATAGCTTCACCTAGGCTTGCTTTGCCCGTGGCTAGTTCCTTCAGTGCTTAGCACTCTAGCCGTTCCTCGGATTTCTTTCGCCTAGCGTGTTTTCATGGATCGCTGAACATGGTTTTATCACTGTATCTGAGCTATCGCCATGATCCTTGTCAATGATCCACTCGGCCAATCTTGCAAGGCTCAGATATCTTCTACATGTTTCATCTGCAGTCGGGTTATCATTCAGAAGTCAGTATTTAGAATTCTTTAGAGTTATCCTATATTCTTGACTACGTCTTTCAGAATTAGCAACGCCCAGTTTACGAAAATTCTTAATTATTGGTCTTCTTGATTTATACTCAGCATTATCAAAGTTTCATTATCTTGGGTATTCTGGTTTATTCCCGGGGAATTAATATATATGGGGCACATTAGTAATTCTACTGCAGACTCTTTATCAAGGACAACATCATGCCATGCAGGATTTTATATTTATGGATTTCAGCACTACGGATTTCTATGGATTTCATCAGCTTTGTTTCACAGCCTGATTGAAGTATTATTGATTATCTCACCAAGTTATCTCACTTTATATTATTCAGAATGAGTTAGTTTTTTTAAAGTTCTGACAGTGTTCTTTTATAAGCAGAGATCAGGTCAGTATTATTGTTCCACCGTCAGAGGGTTTATATACGGCAGAAGTGCAGAGATGCCTCAGTCCTGAGTTAGCCGTTCAGTCTATGTGGGAGAACGGCTCGTAGTTATTCATATCTTGATTGGCATAATCCTCATTCCTATCCTTTTTGTGTTCATCTTCCCCTTATCGAAATTGTGAGGACGCAATTTTTATAAGGTGGATGGAGTGTAACACCCCACTCCCCGAATACGTACTTAGTTGCGTATTCATATTTCTGATCATATTTTTTTGATTTATTTCCGGTATTTGTTTTGTATTATGAGTTATTTATATGATCGTTTTGCCTTGGATCTGGATTCGTGAACTCGGAGTCAGCCCTACTCTGAACCGGGGGACCGATCCTAGAGTATTACTCGATTTGGACTTTCTGGTATTCTGATTTGATCGATTTCAGTTTCAAACATCATTTTCTAATATTCTAGATTTTCGTGATTTTCTGGAATTTTCCTGAATTAAATTGGAAATCTTCAAAACCGGGGTCGACCAATACCGCGGACCGATTCTCGGATTTTTAATTTACAAACGGAGTTGAAATTCTAAAAACGGCTTTCCTGTAACTTCTTAAAATCATATTTTCTATCTAAATACTTTTTTGAGAATTTTCTAAATTTATCGAAATTCCACTGGATTTGGTCTCGGCCAGTATCACTGGTTGATTCCAGGAATTTTAGTTTACAATTGAAATCAAATTTCTAGATTCCGCTTTCATATTACTTCTTAGAATAATATTTTCTCCTTTCTGACATTTTCTGAGATTTTTCAGATTTTATCAAAATCCGGCCGACCCAGTGTAGACCGGTATTGACGGTTGACTTTAGAATTTTTATTTTGAAAATGAGATTGAATTTCTAAAAATCGATTTCACCAAAAATCTTTATATAATATTTATTATTTTGAGAATTTTTGGGAAGCTTTTCAAGCTACTTTAATTTTTGGACTTTTCCTGAGTTTCCGGTGTTTTCCCAGATACCGGAATTCTATCCGGATATTTTACCTTTTCTCTCCTTGCCTGACGCGAGACCCACCAACTCTGGGTTCAACAATTAATGCGAAGACTCTCTCCATTCCGCATTTAATGCTTTGTTCTTCAAAGAAATCAACCCAGTTCAAATCACCCATACCTTTTTGTCTTATTCATCAAACGCAAAACTCGCGTTTATCCTCCTGGACGCGGATTTTTCTCCGCGTCCAGTTCATTTGGCCTGGATGCAGCCATTCCTTGGTGAGACGCAGGTCTCATTTATTTGGTGAGATGGCAATATTATATTATAATCTTTCCCTTTATATATAACCACCCCCACCTTTCCTTCTTCCTCTCTCCTTCACTTTTTTCTTTTTTCTTTCTTTTACAGCAAGTGACAGGCCACGAAAATGGCAGCCATGGGCTTGCCTTGGCCGACCATTTCTCCACCATTTTTCCTCCATTTTCTCCACCAACACCACCACCTCATTCTCCTCCATCTCCTTCTTCATTACAACAACAACAACCACCATAACACCATCTTTTCCACCTTCTTCTTCCTCATTTCTCTACCATGAACCCATTAAGCTCCAAAGTTTACCATCCTTCCCTTCTCTTCTTTCCTTTCCTTCCTTCTTTCTTTCCATTCTTTCTTCCTTTTCTTTTTCTTTCTTTCTTCTTTCCTTCACTGATTTCTCCCAAAACTTGGGGAGACCAAAAAACTTGCGTCTCACTTCCTCCTCGCGTCTCCCAAAACCTGCATCTGTCTCACTCTTTCCCTGCGTCTCCCTTTTATTTCCCTGTCTCTCTCTCTTTCTCTCTTTGTGTGACTCCTAGACGCGGATTTTACCCCCTGCGTCCGAGTAATTATTCAACGTGATCCTCGCGTTCTTGTGTCAACACGACGCGGAGCTCATGCCCACGTCTGTGTTCTTCTCGTGTTAACGTGACGCGGAACCTACGTCCGCGTTCGCGTTCTCCTCGTGTCCTGACTTGAACGCGGGTCTCGAACCTCGCGGTTGTGGCATCTACGCGACGCGACTCCCGCGTCTGCGACCCTCACATCTCACTCTTAAACTCGCGTCTCCCTGTACAATCTCTCTCTCCCTGTACACTCTCCCTCCATAGACTTCTCTCTCTAGCTCTCACTTTCTCTCTCCTTTCTCTATCACTTTCCTTCTAACGCGTTGACGCGTTGATTTTCTAGATTCGGAGATCAGGGATTTCACCATGTTTCCAAGGATTTAGGCGAGTGTTCTCGCTTTCCTCTTGACTTTCCCATTTCATCTGGTCGACTTGTATTATTCACGATTTATGCTGTTTGGAACTAACACTTTCTTTAATCGTGTTCAGCTATTATTCTATCACTTGACAAGTACATGCTTGATACATTAACACTTGATATGTTATTACTTGATATCTACCATCTACATGTTAATACTGGACACTGTCTATATCACTTGACAACTGTCGTGTCATCACCTGACAACCGACTTACTACTACTTGACACTTGCTTCTGATTATAACATGACTATCACTTGCCTCTTGAAAATATTAATACTTGACATGTGATTATCACATTTACGGGAATACTGTACTTGTTATCCTGTATTATATATACAGTGACCTGAATCTATAGTACTCATGTACTCCTGAACTCCTGATCATGTCTTGCACCTGCTATTCCCGTAAATTGACAATTACATAATAAATCATAAAAAGGAACAACTTGCATCGGGTCGGGGGAAACTTGCGGCTATCAATATATGTTCGTGTTTACAGTGGTACTAGGCATGTTGTGCAACTAAAATTTTCGGTCTGACCTGTGGGCCTCCAGGCGACCGAGGGGAGTGCTGGCTCCCTCCTTCCTGGTACCATCTTGATAAGGGCATTCTATAAGACCCTCCTGATCGCCTTGCGGCAGGTTCCGTCCACCAAGCAACGGAACAATCCTGAGCCGTGGTCCCGGGTATGTACGGGACCCACTGTAAACATTGTTCGTTGATACCCCGTTGGTTTCCAATAACAATCTTGCTTTACTCAGATGTGGATATATGTGTGCTGGGACGCTGGTTCACATATCTAGACATCGGGGTAAGACGAGTAATAATAATAATAAAAGTTGCCAGCTATGAATCTGTAGTATGCCTTGCTATGTTTGCTCGTATCGGATTTTACTTCAGATTTCCAGTTTTATGATTATTATATTATACCTGTTCATATCCTGCCTTTTACTTGCCCCCTGCTCTTATCTTATCATACTATGAATCTTTCCTACTTGATATCAATTGTTGTATATCTACTTGCTCCTGCATGCTTGTGCCTACGATACGTTTTTCATGTTTAGGATCCAGAATTATCGATACACATGTGCTTATCCATGCTCGCCATCTGGCTTTTGCATCACCACTCGCCGGGGAGTTCTGACTCTTCTGGATCCTCATGTCCAGGTTTTGGGGCTTGGAGCGTGTGGATTCTCCCAGTTGCTGATCAGAGTGGCGCAGCGATAGCGTGGATCTCCTGCAGCCCGTCCAGAGCCCCATCCTTCCAGGCCCTCCTGTTCGGCTCTTGAGTTTTCCTGTTGTGACTCTGAGCCTCCTTTTGTACTGTTCATACTTGTACATTCTTGTATTCTCGCATTTGCGCCATGTTGGTGATGTAATATCTTGTAATATTTATCACATCTGGTGATAACTTTGTAACCGTACTCATGTGTTGGAATGTATAATGCACCACGTGCTTTCGTACTCTGATTCTTGCCTGTACTGATGCTTAGCGTATATACGTGAGGTATTCCTGACCTGCGTATATACGTCGCAGTAACGTCTCCGTACCCGCCGGATCGGGGCGTTACAGTAACCTTCTGATGGGAGATTATATTAAGCCTCAAAAGTTCATTACTATGATAGGATTCCTTTTCTTTAAATTGAAAAGGAAAAAAGGAGATTCTTACAAATTAGATCCATTATCATAAATGAACTGAAGTTCAGCCCTAAAGCTCTCTCTAAATTTGGAATAATTAGAACCACAGAAGGGCAGAATATAAGCATCCCAATTGTGAATAAAATGATGAAAAGTGACAAATAAAACAAATAACCAGCCAAAAACAACCTATTGCGTAATAAAAAAGCTAGTAACTTGGGGAATGTTTTTTATTTGTTAGGGGAATCTACTTTTCTTTCTTGTATTAAAATTGCATCACAAATATACAATTTAGTAGTGTCTCTAACCTCTAATATTTAGTTGATCATCTTAAACAAAAGTTTACATATCCTCTTTCTTTCAGGGGAAAAAGTTTCCAGATCCAGCATGCTCGAAATGGTAGTGCATGAAAATACAACTTTATTAGCAAAGATTTGAATCTATCTCCACTTCATGTAGTCAATATTAATTGGCGATATAAATCATATCGATATCCACCGTCGATTGACAATGGACGATCCACTTTTTAAAACATAACTGTTTAAATTTATAGATAATTATGATTTGTTGAATAGAAATGCGATGATAGTTATTTATAATGAAGATTACCCAGTTAGGATTTAGCGAACAATTGTGATTCAGAAAATTGATCGTCCACTGTCAAAATGACAATAGAGAGGATCCAATGCAGTATATATTTTTAGAATGTGCAGTGCACGCTGATTGAAAAGTATTTAAATGATTAACAATCTTCTCTTTAATGGACACCAGAGCTTAACACGCAAGTGTCATGCTTCTAAAAAAATAATAAATAAAAAATAGGACAACTTTCAGTAGACGAAGAAGAACAAGAATGATAGCTAGAATTACGGTATACTAATAAATCAATTCATGTTGTATAACTCGAAAAATATTACACTGAGAGAGAGAATTCTAGAGAGAGATAGAAGAAAGAGAAATTCTTATTGATTTCTTAAGTGTACATTGAAAAGAATAAGGAATGTCCTATTTATAGAAAAATTTTGGGTTACTATGCACTCAATAGTAACCATATTTATTATTGACGGTTGGTGGGTGAAGGATAAGGGATAGACATATTCATTACACTCTCCCTTGGATATTCACTATTCATAATGTCTCGTTAAAAATCTTACAAGAAACATCTAGTGGGATAAAATCATGGCGAAGGGAAAAAGAGTACACCATCTTTGTATGCGTGTTCTATACTGTCTCGTTAAAAATCTTATCCGAAAAACTTTGTGGGACAAAATCATAGTAAAGGAAAAAAGGTATAGCCACATAAGCTCCAGCTCAAGTTGGCATGAGTAGTTCTTCTTAATAAATCTTGTAGATGACGCATCTCAATATCATGAATAAACTTTCTGAGAGTTTTAGTGGGAAGTGCCTTTGTGTAGAGTTTGCTAAATTATCACTTGATCGAATATATTGATATTAATTTCTTTATCTTTTTCAAGCTCTTCGCTGAATGAGAAGAACTTCAGGATTCTTAATTCAGTCGCTTTTGATGTATCCTTCCTTCATTTGAGTGATGCATGCAACATTGTATTTAAACAGTACTGTTGGATCTTTATCGGCTAATAATTCATAAGTTGCTTGAATATTTTGAGTTATAGACCTTAGTCTAATGCATTCTCACTTGCTTCATAGAGTTCTAATGACTTCAGCATGATTAGAAGAAGTGACAATAATTGTCTACTTTTGTGAATGTCAGAGATCGTCATGCCTCCATATGTGAACACATATCATGTTTAAGACCTGACTTTATGTGAATTTGATAGGTAACATGCATCTACATAACCAATCTTTTTTTATCCTGTGGAATAAAACAAAGCAAAATTAGTTATTCCTCGAAGACAATGAAACACATGCTTAATTTCATTCCAATGTCTCGATTTAGGAGATGAGCTACATCTTTTTAATAGATTAGTAGCAAATACTATATCTGGTCAGGTACAATTAGCAAAATACATAAGAGATCTAATTGCACTTAGTACTTTAGGACCAATAACCTCTTCATTATCTTCGCGAGGGCGAAATGAATTTTTTTTCACATTCAATGATCTAACAATCATTAGAGTACTTAAAAGATTTGTTTTATTCATACTAAATCATTTCAAGAGCTTTTCAGTATAATTTGATTGATACAAAACTATTCCACTTTAAAATTGCTCAATCTGTAAACCAATACAATATTTGGTTTCTCCAAAGGCTTTATTTCAAATTCATTTTTAAGTACATTATTATTTCTAGGATTTCTTTATGAGCCCTAATGATGTATCTAAATGTTGTCTTTTTTATAAAAACACAAGGATATATAGGATTGTTTACATATCCTTCCTTTAACTAATACTCGCTTAAGTAATTATACTACATGCGTCCTGATTGTTTTAACCCATATAACAATCTTTGTAATTTGATCGAATATAACTTTTTGAGTTTTGAACTTGATACTTCAGACATCTTAAATCCTTCAGGAATTTTCATATAAATATCGCTATCAATCGATCCATATAAATAAGCCATAGCAACATCCATAAGACGCATTTCTAAATTTTTAGAAACAGCTAGGCTGATTAAATATTTATAGTGATTGCATCCCTTACTGGAAAATACATTTTTTCATAATCAATTTCAGGTCTTTGTGAGAAACCTTGAGTAACAAGTCGAGTTTTGTACCTCACAATCTCATTTTTCTCATTACGCTTTCACACAAAAACTCATTTGTATTTTTTGGTCTCACGGCTTCAGGCATGAGTATAATAGGTCCAAATATTTTTCGCTTAATGAGCGAATTCAATTCGGCCTGCATAGCGCCTTTTCATTTAATGCAATCATGTCTATTTTGACATTCAGTGACGGATCTTGATTCAGAATCCTCACTTCCATTAAAAATATCAAATGCTATAGAATAGAAAAATATTTCATCCATATTTTCCATCTCATTTTCATTCCGTAATCCTCCTGTATTGACATAATCAATAGAGATCTCATGATTTTTTATACCTTTAGGGTTTTCTATCTCTTAATTTGTCTTATTTTGTATTTCTTCTTGAACACATTCCTTCATATTGAGATCATCATGCTTTTCTGCCCTTTTTTTGAAGATTTTTATTCTTGGAACCAATTGATCTATCACGCTTTAGGCGTGTCTTAGACTGATTAGTGACTTCATTTTTGGATTGTTTTTGGGATTTCAATGCGAGCAAGAGCATTTACAGTCGGTATGTATGATTTAGTCACTCTTTTTGCATCAGTTAATACATTTGGCAATCGATTTTCTATTTCTTATAAATGCATAATCTTTGCACCTCTAACTCACATTATTTTGTGTGAGAATCAAGATGTAATAAAGATGGTTCACTCTATATAATCTCCTTTTCAGCTGTTTCTTTTCTCCCCATAACGCTGGAAAAATTGCCACATTGAAATGACAGTCGGTAAATCGAGCCGCAGAAATATCATCGATTTTAGCTCAATATATCTTATGATAGAAAGAGATTCATACCTGACATATATTCTTAGTCTTCTTTGAGGACCCATCTTTGTACGTTGTGGTAGAACAATCGGTACATATATTGCCTAACTAAAAATTCTAAAATGAAAAATATTTGGTTCTTGACAAATGCTAATTGTAATGGGAAGTACTCGTGATATGCACTTGGTAAGATGCAAATTAATGTCGCAGCATGTAAAATTGCATGACCCTATATAGAAATAAGAAGTTTTTTCTCATTATTAATGGTTTAGTAATAAGTTGGAGGCGCATAATCAATGATTTTGTCAAACCATTTTGTATATATACATGGGCAACAGGATGTTCAACAGTCATCCCAATTGACATACAATATTTATTGAAAATTTAAGACGCAAACTCACCAGTATTATCAAGTCTAACTTTCTTGATTGTATAATTAAGAAATTGTGTTCATAATCCAATTACCTGAGTAAGAAATCTCGCAAATGCCACATTACGAGTTGATAATAGGCAAACGTGTGACCATCTAGTAGAGGCATCTATCAATATCATAAAGTATCGAAATGGTCCACACAGTGGGTAAATAGGCCCACATATATCACCTTGAAAACATTCAAGAAATGTACGTAGATGATTCAATTTTTATTTTAACTGATGATGGTCTCATGATTAATTTCCCAAAAGAATAAGCCTCACATGAAATTTTACTGGTTTGAAAGATATTATGTTCCTTTAAGGTATGTCCATGTGATTTTTTCAATAATTTTTCATATCATTATTGAATCAGGATGATCTACACGATCATGCTATAGAGTTAATGTCTGTATATCTTCTTTACCTATCATATATTACTCAATCACATTTATATATTGTAGACTATCTAAAAATCACTAAAGACAAGTCATCAAAAAGCAAAGTCCAAACTCCAGACGCAGGGCTAATCATAGCCATCACTGCAGCACCAAGACGCGAAGGTCGAAACCCGCGTCTCAGCATCATTGCGGCACCAAGACGCGAGGGTCGAAACCCGCGTCTCAGCATCACTGCAGCACCAAGACGCGAGGATCAAAACCCGCGTCTCAGCATCACTCCAGCAACAAGGCGCAAGGCTCAAAATCCGCGTCTCTGTTACAACTACCCTCGTTATTGGGTCAATTACTGCCTACGTAATGAGGGAGTTAACCCCCATTATGGAGTATTTTTAAGGGCACGTTCACCCCTGAAACCTCTATAAATAGCCCCGTTTACTATGGAGAAGGAGTCGGTCGATCGGATAATTCTTGAACCTTCACTGAAAGGAAAGAGAGAGTTATTCCATACAAGTTTGTCTTTGCCTACAATCTCTTTGAAATTCCTGATGGATAGGAGCTGTGTTATTCCGTCTGCCATCCAAAGAGAGGATTCCCAAGAGGTCCTGACGTTCACCCGGTCAACGAAAAATAAGATTCACTTTCCACCGCCACATCAAGAACCCAGCACTAAACAAAAGGGAGATTCAAGTGTGAACATCTTCCCTCCCTTGTAGTCAGAGTATTAATCTGTTGTAATCTTTCATTGATTCAAGAAAGTTTTACGAGGAATTTTCTCCAACCATACAAGAGATGGCGACTCCGCTGGGGACAACTTTCTCCACTGACGAGCAAGTTGTGGCGCAAGACGTCACATGTATGAGAAAAACGGTCGAATCACTTCTCGTGGAGTTCGACCAGGCGAAGTATGAAGAGTTCCTTTCTTCCGGCTCCAAGAGCCCTAAGACGCGGGTCTACTGCAAAGTCTCTTGAGGATTTGCTTTCAAGTCTGCTCTGAGATCCTCTCAGACGTGACTGGTGAGAAGGATGTCGTGGCTAATCGCATCATGCGTAACGCCCGCGTCAACGTCTCCCAGGAGACCCGCGTGGTTAACATTCCTGGTGTTCAGCCTGTTCATCTCTTTCCTCAGCGCCAGGTTACCGGAGGTTCCCTTCAACCCACACGACGTAACCGGCATGCCGAACGGTGACAGAGGCGACATGCGCGTCAACTACAAGTTGGAACAACTGTTTGTCCAACAGAGGTAGGACGCGAGGTTCAGACCCGTGTCTCTTTTGAACCATATCGGACACGTTAAGTCCGCGTTTGGCAACCTAAATGTGAGATTCACCAAGCTCGCATTTCTGAAGCACCGCATCCTAAACGCCACAAGTAGCAACACAAAGTCCGTGGTCTTTATCAAAGACACGAGACCCGCGCCTCTGTATGCGGGACCAGCAGCCCTATGTTTCTCAAGCATCTCTACCCAGATGCGACAATCGGCAACGCGAGAGCCGCGTCTCTTCTCACCAGAGATGCCAGACTCGCGTTTCAGAGCCACAATGCGAGAGCTGCGTTCATGAGCTCCACGTCGCAGAACCTTGCGTCTCAGCTTTGCGAAACAACGAGAACTCTCGCAAGTTGAAAAGCCCTCGACAATCCGAGGCTAATCTCTTCAATTCCCCTCCCACGGATCTAAGGGATTATTTGACAAGGAAGAGAAGTGCTAGTCAGATCACTCCATCGTGTTGCTGTGAACGGCTTATCACAATGCTCTCTAGTACGTTGCAGTTCACGTGCAAGCCAGCAGTCTACATTCAGACAGCTGATTCTAGCTCCTCGATCAACTAAAAGAAATCGCTCTCACAGAAGGGGGACTTTCTCGGACACTGAGTACCCTGAAATCACTACAAATATGACAAGCAGGAGTAGGGGAAAGCAACCAGTGGTTAGCTCCGACGAGTCTGACACAGAACCAGAAGGAGTGTACCGCCATACTCGCACTCAGACTGGAGTAAGTGCCCAGATCAATTACAGTGCCCTGACTCGGGGCATTGAAGTAAATGACTCGCATTCCGCTATTGCAGAGTCGCAGGCTTAGAACTCTTCCATAGAGAAAGATGCCTTTGTATATATGACAAATACTCCTGAGGAGATGGCCAGGCGCCTTGAGCAACAAGCCCAGGTCCAGAAGGAATAATTCGAGATGATTCGTGCTCAACAAGAATCTATCGATACCCTCAAGCAGATACTGGCACAATTGCTTGAAGACAACAGGAAGTCAACCGACAAAGCCTCCTCTAAAAAGTCTAAAGGCAAACAAAAAGAGGGAGAAAGCTCATCTTCTGTACATATCGAGGAGAAAGAGCAATCTACTTCTGACTCGTCTAAATTTCATCTAAGGGGAAAGACAACCAGGACCATGGAGGGGTTCATTCTAAAAGAATAAATCAATTAGAACAGCGTTTCGAGGCCCTTACTAATCGAAAAGGCCTCCAAGAAGCAGAGTGGTCCAGCCATATCCGGCCGAATGGGACCTTGTTCCATACCCTTCCAAGTTCAAAGCTCCGACCCTCCAAGCATTCGACGATAAAGGGTCTCCGAACCAACATATCTACTACTTTAAGTCTCAAACAGGGAATGTGGTAGATAACGATGCTATCTTGGCACAATTGTTCATCGGCACCCTAAAAGGGCTCGCCTTTGAATGGTTCATGAAGCTCCCAGAAGACTCCATTAAAAATTAGGGTGACTTGGAGAAGCTCTTCCTGACACGCTTTTTGAAGATGACTCAGAGGTCACAATGCCTACTCTTTTAGCTACAAAGCAGCGAAAGGGGGAGTCCGTCAAATCATTTGTAGAAAGATTTCAGAGTGTTGCACTCCGATGTCCTAGCGGTATGACCCAAGTCATCCTTGTAGAAACATGCCGCCACAATCTACAAACTTCGCTCCCCGCCCAAATAGGAGTTGATGAAAGCCGCACCTGAAAACAATTGGTCCAGCAAGATGAACAGGCTGAAGAAATTGTCACCAGGGTTAGGACAGAAGAAAGCAAGCCCAGACCCGAAAGGTGGACAAGGCGTACGCCAGACGCGTCCCTTCAAACAAAAAGGAAGGATAACTTGGCGATAGAAACCAAATCCCCTGTCAAACCTCAATCGGTCAAGGGAAGTGGCTCTTCAAGTCAGCCACGCGCCAGTAAGTAGCATTCCTTCAAAGACGAATATGTTAACTCGCTGTTCAAATTACTTAACAAGAGCAACAGATTGAAGCTTCATGAAGCTAGACGTCCTGAAGAAGTCGGTAAAATCGATAATCCTAATTACTGCTTGTATCATAGGATGCTGGGATACCCACCAAAAGCTGTTATGTCTTCAAAGACATCCTTCAGGCTCTGATTGATGCGGAGGTATTGAAACTCCGTCCAGAGCAGAAGAAAGTGACGGCTAATATGACATCATTCCTCCAGTTTGGAAGACAACCTCTAACACCCTCTGGAGTAGTCCCCATCCCAAAAGGGGAATTAAGAATGATCAATATAGACCCTCACCATCAGCAAGAGAAGGTCTTGTACCTGTCCCCACATCCCAGAGGGAAGTTATGTGGGTCCATCCCGACCTTGTGGATGGCCAGCAATGGACCACTGTTACCAGCAGAAGGTCCAAAGGCAAGGCAAAGGCTTCGTCCTGCAATGTGGTGTGCGTTTCTTCCCGAGAAGCAGAAACCAATGTTCCCTCACTGACTGATTCAGAAGAGGAAACAATAGTTCTCGCCGCGGAACCCAATCAACTTGTGGCGGAAACTCGTTCGGGCCAGTCATATTTGAAAAAGTATGACGAAATGGTAGCAACCCCTCCCAAACCCGCTACAGAGTCAGCCAAGCCCTCCACAAAACAACCCGTGGAGAGGCAGAAAGAGCTTCGGTTTTCTAAAGCTCTCTCAAAAGATAACGCGAAAGGATCCACAACACCTTACCGCTTTGACGTCCTGACTCAACTGGCCAATATCCTGGCTCAAATCACTCTTTAGGAGCTCCTGAGGCTATCAAAGTCAACCAGAGAAGCTTTAAAAGAGGCTTTAGCTAATGCTGAGGTCTTCATGACCCAGGTACCGGCTGGACCATGGAAGGAAGATTTAGAAGATTACCTCCATGCCTCCCAAAATGCTCCCTGTATCACCTTCACGGCAGATGATATGCAGGTTAAGGGGAAACATGATCGACCCTTATACTTCACAGGGTACATTAGATCATCCGAAGTAAGCCGCATTTAGGTAGATTCAGGGTCCGCGTTGAGCATTATGCCTCGCCGAATTATACAACATTTAGGGATTCTTACCAACCGATTGAGCGCCACCCAGACTACCATTTATGGGTTCAATGCCAATGGTACCCGCCCAATGGGGAAGATCAAGCTCAAATGCCAAATTGGGGACTTAAAGTCAGAAGTGACATGCTATGTGATTGATGCCGACACCTCATACAATTTGCTGCTGGGACGACCATAGATTCATCGTAATTCCATCGTTCCCTAATTCCATCGTTCCCTCCACTCTCCACCAAGTTATGAAATACATCGACAGGAGTGGAAAGGTACGAACGTTGATTGCCGAAAGGCATCCGTTCAAGGGAGTCGAGAACTATTTCACAGACTTTCTCCTGTATCGAGACTCTGTGAAAACAAATGACATCCCGCAACTAGAGGAGCCAGACTCTGGTAATGAAGCTGACACCGAGTCAGAGAAAGAAGAGTGTATGTGGGAACTAGATCCACTTGTAACAAGCATTAATAAGCTCGATGTTGATAACACCGCCAATAATGTAGGCGGAGGGTATATTAACGAAGAATTAGATTTGGCTTATTTTTCTGTGTTCGCTTCTGATTCAGTGCCGTCAGACACTAGTACTGAAGTGGATGATGACCCCTGGTCGACAATGGATGCTTTGACATCATTGCATGTACCAGTGAAGTCATCCTTTGAAACGTACTAAGATGTCGGTGATGGGCAAGAATCAATATTCATGGTTCCAAGCAAGATGGAAAGGCCAAAAATCAATTCTTTTCGGACAAATCAAATCCAAGCCAATGTCTCGTGAAGAATCAGAAAGCGAGAAGGAACCCCCTCAGTTCGCTCATTATGAGCCAAATGTGCTCAGAATGATGGAAAGCATGGGGTATGATCTGATGAACGGTCCTGGGTTGAACTTCGACAAAGGAAGGAGAATACTTCTCCGACCTTTCGTCCCGAAAGGGAAAACCCTAATTATTATCATCGAACTCGCAGGGGGTTGGGCTATGTGTCGACTCTGATCCCATCAGCCTCTGAATCTGAAGAGTCATTATGCCATAATTACTCATCGGGCACGACATCGTGGGGAGTCAGATGTCAGTGTCGGCAACATCTTCAGAGAACTTTCAGTAAATATGGTTTCAACAAGCCACCTGAAAGACAGAGATGAAGAGATGACCCAGTCTGATACAGATCTTTGGATTAAGCACTTAAATACTCTTTGGGATACTCGCTTTGAACAGCGCGAGCCGCCCACAAAGGATAAGGTTGCCCAAATTAATCTAGGAGATGAGGCTAATCCTAAGCCCATCTTTATAAGCGAAAACCTGTCACCCTCTGAGAAAGAAGATTTAATATCTCTTGTGCAAGAGTATATAGATGTTTTCGCTTGGAATTACGAGGACATGCCTGGACTTGATCCTCGAGTGGCTATGCATCGCCTCAACGTTAATTCAGACGTAAAGCCAGTCAAGCAACAACAGCGATGGTTCCTCCAGAAATAATGGAGGCAATTCAGTCAGAGGTCAAAAAACTTATAGACTCAGGCTTCATTAGGGAAGAACAACATCCTGATTGGGTAGCCAATATCGTCCCCGTTGCCAAAAAGGACGAAAAGATCCAGATTTGTATTGATTTTCGTGATCTAAACGAGGCCTGTCCCAAAGACGAATTCCCTCTCCCAATCACGGATGTCATGATTAACAACACGTGCAGATTTGAGCGAATGTCCTTCATGGATGGATTCTCAGGGTATAACCAAATCAAAATGTATCCTGATGATGAAAAACATACTTCCTTTAGGACACCATTAGGGGTATACTGCTACACCGTCATGCCCTTCAGACTGAAGAATGCGGGGGCTATATATCAGAGGGTCATGAGTGCCATTTTTCACGAGTACATGCATAAAACAGTGGAATGCTATGTTGACGACATTGCAGTGAAAAGCCGCGCCAAAGGTGATCACATAACCGATTTGAAGACAATCTTCGACCTAATGCGGGCACATTAGTTAAAGATGAACCCCACCAAATCCTTCCTGGGGTTGCCAGTGGCAAATTCCTAGAGTTTGTGGTAACTTCCACAGGAATTCATTTGGACCCGAAAAAAGTTCGCGCTATCTAGGAGATGTAACCTCCACGGAACCTCAGAGAACTTAGGGGATTGCAAGGACGATTGGTATACAACCGAAGGTTCATCTCAAATCTCTCCGGAAGATGCCAACCCTTTACCAAATTAATGAAAAAGGGTGTCTCGTTCGTTTGGGACGTTGCTTGCCAACAAGCGTTCGAGGAGATCAAACGATACCTCACGCAACCACCAGTCCTTATAACTCCGGTGTCCGGAAAACCTTTTCTGATATACGCCCGAGCGATGGATCATTCTCTAGGAGCTTTACCAGCCCAGAATAATGATCAAGGACATGAGCAAGCAATCTATTATCTGAGTAGAACTATGATCGGGGCCGAACATCGATACAACCCGATCGAGAAGGAATGTTTGGCATTGGTGTTCGCTGTCCAGAAAATGCAACACTACTTGGTAGGCCAAACTATAAATGTCATATCGAGAGCTAACCCTTTGAGGTTACTCATGACAAAGCCCTCGTCATTAAACGGCCGACTGGCAAAATGGGCCATACTGCTATCCCAATATGAAATACGCTTTTTACCACAAAAAGCTATGAAAGGACAAGCGGTGGAAGATTTCCTGGCTGAGCCCCCAGATCCGAGGGCAACCGAACTTTACGAGAATCTCCCAGACGATGTCGCTGAAGTGTGTCTAACCTAGACATCTTTTGAAAAACAAGTGTGGCAACTCTTCTTTGACGGTGCATCGAGAACAGCTCCACGAGGACATGTCATAGCAGGAGTGGGGTAGTACTTGTCTCCCCACAGAACTATGTGATTCCTCGAGCCTTCTCATTAACCGAGCCCTGCTCCAACAATGTAGCAGAGTACAATGCCCTTTTGATTGGAATGCAAATCGCCGATGAGATTGGCGTTAAAAATCTTGAGGCATATGGTGACTCTAAACTCATCATCAACCAAGTTCGCGGGGAGTACGAAGTCAGGCACAAAGATCTAGTACCCTATTACAACGCAATTGTCCACCTGACTGAGAGGTTCACAAACTTTTACATCGACCATATACCACGCCAGCAAATTGCGCATGCAGATGCACTGGCGTCTCTCGCTGCCTCTTTAGCCCTTCCAGCTGGAGTAGTAGAGAAGATAGTTGTCCACAGCCACGACTTGTATTGCCCAAGAATCGCTTCTGAGGATTACCAGAAGCTGACAGGAGACTGTCAAGTCAAAGAAGCTCTTGAGTCGACAACCGGTCCAGAGTTTAGAGACTGGCGATTCCCTTATATTGATTATGTCTTGTACGACATCTTGCCGGATGATACCAAAGAAGCGGCTGCCATTAGAAGGAAAGCCCCCAAATTCTACTATAATGCGATCACACGAACACTGTATCGTCCGTCGCATGACGGGATCTTGCTTCGCTATCTATCACAAAAAGAGGCACAAGAGGTATTGAAAGAAGCGCATGATGGCATGTGTGGAGCCTATCAACCTGGTCCAAAACTTGGAGACCGACTCTGAATACTGGGATATTATTGGCCTAAGATAATCCCTGACGCCATCACTTATGCTAAACGATGTCACGCCTGCCAAGTTCATGGCGATTTCATTCATCAAGCACCAGGGTACCTTCACTCTACAACTTCTACCTGGCCATTTGAGATGTGGGGCATGGACGTAGTTGGCCCTATAAGCCCACCATCATCAAAAGGATATCGGTTCATCTTAGTCATAACCGATTACTTCTCTAAATGGGCTGAAGCCATTCCTTTGAGGAAGATAAAGTCACCTGTTGTGATCAAATTCATTAAACATCACGTCATCTATCGTTTTAGTGTACCTCAGCGAATTGTCCATGACAATGGACCCAGTTCGTCAGTCAGGCTTTTTAGAGGTTCTGCACTAAGTTCAGAATTCAGAGTGTGTCCTCGACGGTATACTACCCCGCCGCTAATGGTCTCGCAGAAGCTTTCAACAAGACCATTGGCAAACTTCTCAAGAAATTCGTCTTGAAAAGTCAGCGTGACTGGAACGACAAATTAGGTGAATGCTTATGGGCCTATTGCACAACTATTCGAACCCCAACAAAAGCTACACCATTTTCTTTGGTATATGGGTATGAAGCCGTGCTTCCACTAGAAATCCAAATTCCATCTCTATGTGTCGCCTTAACAGCACAGATGACAAAAGAGGAGAAGCATCGACTGTGGCTCCAAGAACTGGAGGCCTTAGATGATAAACGTCTACAGGCCCAATAGCAAATCGAGCTTTACCAAGCCCGGATTTCTAGAGCCTTCAACAAGAAAGTTAAGGAGCGAACTTTTAAGAAAGGTAACCTTGTCTTAGCCGTTAGAAGACCTATGGTAATGACACATAAGATAAAAGAAAAATTCCAGCCCAAATGGGAATGACCATTTGTAGTAGAGTCAATCTACTCAAATGGAGCATATCGTCTCATAACTTCAAACGGTGATACACTCATGATGCCAATCAACGGCAGATTCTTGAAGAAGTACTATACTTGATAGTACTTTTCCTTTGATCAAGTTAATATTACACCTCTGATCAAAACTCCAGATCCAAGAAAAGCTTCTTTCCTTTACTAGATCACATCACGATAGATCAGTGACAAGCTAATCGAGCACTGCCTGTACCATGATGTATGATGTAAATATTGAGAAAGAAACAAAAGGCGAAACTTGGGTTTTAATATTGCTCCCTAATTAACATCCGATGCCTCAACGGCCAAGGATAGAGGAAAATGTTAGCTTCTAAGCCCAACATAAGTCTTCGACAACTCACCATGCTGAGGGGAATAGCATGGCTAGCTCAACTCAAACGGTAGTTGGTAAAGGCACACCAAATCCGCTGATAACTGAGGGTTTGCTAAAATCCTAAGTGGACTTGGTCCACTCTCTCCTCCAAAGTCACTTACCAATTCTCACCCATAGAATGGTAGGATCATAAAAACATTGGTGTTCATCTCCCTAATAAAATGGACTGGATTCTGTCAAGTTAACATTAAACCTCTGACAAATCATATTTTCCAATCCCCAGTGGACCCTGTCAAGGTAATATTAAAACCCCCGACAACAAAACTCTTTAAAAATCATCGCCGCTATGTTAATAGTACACCTCTAATGGCAAATTTCCAAAATCCCTTACCAATTCTCGTACACAGAATGGTAGGTCGACAAAATACAGTCATTGCTACGTTAACATTATACCTCTTGCAATGAAAAATCTCAATACTCCCTAGTAAGTACAGACCTTACTTATCCCAACTCTATATGGAGTAGCAAGTCTTCAAATTTGTCAAGTTAACACTATACCTCTGACACTTCAAACTTCACTTGTCAATTCTTATCACTAGAATGATAGGTCTTCAAATTGCTCCTATTTCGAGCCAATTTCTGTCAAGTTAATACCATACCTCTGACAAATTACTGTTAAGTTTAACATTACACTTCTGACAGTAATTAAGTTGCTGCCAAATTCAATATTAAACCTCTGACACTCATTTTCCCTCAGACTTCCATATCGAAGCTGAAATGAGCGACGCTAAGTTTAACATCACACCTCTAGCGTCCAGTTTATTTCTAAGTTCAACAATACACCTATGGCCATGACTTTCCCTCGGACTTCCTTGTCGAAGTCGAGATGACCAATGCCAAGTTCAAAATTATACCTCTAGTATTACTCTCACTGCCAAGTTAAACATTACACCTATGACAGTGACACTTTCAGTTTTTCCAAATGAAGCTGGAACACTCTTGAGTTAAGTTAATATCACACCTCTGACTCACACCCTTATCAAGTTAACATCACACTTCTGAGAAGATTATATTCAACCCGTTAAGTTAATATCACACCTCTAACGGTAAAAGTTCTCCTAAATTCCCCGCGAGTCTAGTCTCACTTGTTATTCTTTTCAACAGAATAATAAGTCCACTTAAAAATATTGTTAGGTTAACATTATACCGTTAGCAGTGTTTTCATTAAATCCCCAGCTAGGTCTTTTAGTCAAGTTAATTCCAAACCTCTGATGAAAACTCATCCTCCGTGGAGGTACAAATTTCACTTGTCATTCTCATTTATAGTAATTACTCTTGTCAAGTTAATATCACACCTCTGACAGCATTGTTGAATTCCTGAAACAGGATTTTTCTACAAACTTTAACTCGTTAAGATTATTATCATATTTTTAGCAAGTCAAAGATCCTTTACTTCTATTCGTCTGATTTTCAATACAAAAAGGAATTCAAGAGAATAGAAGAAGATAAAGAAAAAGTGTCGCTTTTATTTATATTCAGACATATGAAAGTGATACAAGACGCTCTCTTATACAATAAGATTGAGTGTTACAATAAAGGAGCACAAAGAAGTTCCTCTCTCTCAGTAAAAGGTTGCACTCACTCCCTGAAGCATTCTCACCACTCCAAATACAAGATGTCTGGAAGAACGCCAAAGAAGGGCTGAGCACTATTGTGACGATCGGATGCTGATTACATCATGATGCATGACGTAAACATCGAAGGAATCCATCGTTGACCAAGAACAATGGTGTTTCTTGAGGTTGAAATGCAGCAAAACCTTCTGATTCCACCCGACCAACTGGTGTAGGCTATGATCCTTCATTGATGAACATCTCTACCACAAAAAGTCATCCAATGAACATGGATTTTTCATCGATGTCACTTCTGGGGTAAGATTGGTGAAGGGAGAATCTGAGACCTTACAGGTGACGCCCTCTTTTTCATAACCTGCAAGAGGACCATACCCACCACTATACCTACTGTGACCATGACAAACCTGGGGCATTGCCGGTGCATCATGTCCAATGAGGTCTTGACGGATGTCATCAGTCGCGCAAATCCTCCTCACCCATGAATAGGAGCCCTGATTTCTCCAGTACTCGACCATCGAACAACTTCGCTGGTCGAAATATTCTCCCAAGGGACCAATGAATATGCAAAAGTCTGATTAAGGCTACCTGCGGGAAATAAAAACCAGAAGGTTAGAATTCTGTTAAGACAGAAACAGAAAGACTGAAGAACAAACGCGGCTATAGCTGTAAACTTCAGACGCAGGGATGACCAGTGTAGAAAGTCAAAATTCTGTTACGACAGAAACAGATGCGATTGAAGTTATGGACTTCAGATACGCACAGATCTGAACGCGGTCTAGTTTTAGACCCGCGTCTAAAATATGAGACGCAAAGAGGACCAGACGCGAAAGTTGCCACATCCTTGTTCGAGAAACAAGGGTGGCTACATCTAAGTCTGAAGCCCTCAAAAAGAATTATATTCTTTTAAGTCAGCAACCTCAAATGCGAGCTTTATATGCAAAGCTCGCATCTCAAAGTCCAAGTATAGAGTTCAGCACACTTGCGTTCAAAGGATTTTGAGTTAGAGTTTAGACTCAATCAACTCGCACTTCATAAAGAAATCTAAAAGGCGCGACTTCCAAATAATGGGCCCACCAGTCAGACTTCAAGAGAAGGTCAAGAGGGAGAATCTCTTCAAGGGACAGGAAATCGAAACTCAGTGGGACTGAGTATTTCATGGTGACAAGTAGTTCCTACCTGCAGAAGAACCCTCTAGAGTTTGAACTTTATGCATAAAGGCGCGAATATAAAAGGTACTCAGAGGGACGCTTTTTGATCTTGAAATCACTTGACAGTGATAATCTTCAGGAAAGATTAAAGGAAAGCATGAAAGTTTTGAGTTTTCGCTGTCCATTGGGACACATCCCCTTGAGGGAAGAAGATTAAGTCAAGATGAAGACCCTCAGAGCGCCTGCTCTTAAGGGAGACAGTCTAAGCAATGGACTGTTAAAGGGAGCGAAGCCTATTTATAGGCGAGCCATAAGGACTGTAATTAATGGCGTAAAAATCAGAGCCATCAGCTTTAATTCCTGCACGAACGTCGAAGCCCAACAAAGAGCTGACGCGTGGACTGCCGCTTCGGAAACATCGGAGGACACGAGTCCCCAATTGTCAACGCTGACTTGGCATTTAAAGATCTAACAATGTCTTTAAGATGAGCTGCATGTGACGCTTAAGAGGTTCGTCAGGCACAGATTCAAAGGTCGCGTCCTGAGATCCGCGTCTTTTCATGAACCCGAAAAACCGCGTTTCTTTCATTCCTTTCGAAAGGGCCACGGCCGCGTCTCTGGGAATGATTTAGAGCCGCGTCTCCTCAGCGAATTAGATCCATTCAGAGGTTACATCTTGAGTCCGCATCAACTTGAAAGCTGCGTTCTGAAGCTTGCGTCCTCAACGATCAGAGAAGACCCATGTCATTCTCGAGGAGCCCGGAACTGCGTCTCCATTGCGAGATGAAAGTCGTGCCTTCATCATAAACTCAATACAGGCTGAGTTTGCGTCTTATCAAGGATCCAGAGACGCGTCTCTACTGAGCCAGTGCCGCGTCCTCATCAATTAGCTGAGATCCATGCGTCAGTCTTGAGGAGCCTAACACCGCGTCTCCACTGCGTCCTGAATTTTGCATCCTGACAAAATCAAGGGCCGCGTCTATGGATCCGTATCCTTCCATAACCAAGGCCGCGTGCGCGTCTTCCTTGTTGAGCTTGAACAACGTCTCCATTAACAAGTCAGAGTCGCGTTTCCCAGAATCGCGTCTCCACTATAAATGAGAACCGCATCTCGCTTAAGAACTCAGTTCGGCCTGAGTTTATTTTTCATGGCCGACTAATGACTACATTTCACAAATAGTCAAAGACTACGGTTATGAAAACTGAGTTCATTTACAGCTAGCAAAGAACTTGAAAGGATAAAGATGGAGCAAAACTTGGAAGACTTTTATTATTTGATTCAAAAAAATGATAAAAGTAATACAGACACTCTTGACAAATAGAGTGTTAAAAAAAAAGGAGTGAACAATACAAAAAGGAGGAGAAGGCTAATAATCCTGCTTCGCCAAGGAACGGATTTGTTCCTGGAGATGATGCATCTCGTGCTGACGTTCCCTTTCAGCCTCCATCAGATCTTGGACCCGCAACTCTTCCTCAGACAAAAATCTCTTCGCTGCCAGTTGCGCTTGAAGAGACTCCAATTTGGAAGAATGAGCAGAAAGGTTTTCTTCAACATGCGTCCTAGCAGTTTCCAGCTCCTCCAGTCTATTTCTAGCAGCGACAAGCTTCTACTCATTGATCAAGGCTTGTGCCCTGGCAATGGTAGCTCGAGCAGTGGCAATAACCTGCTCTGCACTCTGTATGACGATTTTAGATCCTTTGGAATCACTAATCAGCCTTTAATGGTCAGCTTGGACATGCGGGAGATGGCAGGCCTATTCAGTTATTTGTTCCTCCATCTCCTTTCGCTCATGTTCTTGAGCGGCAAGAAGCTTATTCAGAGTCGTCCGAGCCTCGTCCACTGAGCCAGTATTCTCCAGAGTTTTGAGCTCCTTCAGATGGCTCCCAGCTGCTCCACTAGCATCAGGCATGCCCTAGCCTGCGAAGGACTCCCAGTATGACCAATGTTCTCAATCAGATTTTCGAGAAGTATTCGGGCAAACTCAAAAGAGCTGCCCCCAGAAAGGATGAGGTCAATATAAGATCTCATGGAAGTAAAAAATTGCTGCACCATTTGACGTGCTAGCTCTTCCATGATGTCGTTAGCCGGAGATAACGCTACTGATGTACTCCCGGACCCCCTTTACATGACAGGGTGAGAGGCGGGAACCAGTTTAGCTTGCATAGGAGTGAGGCCGATGATAGGTTCGTCAGGTACTGAGGTGGTCACCGATATCTCTGGGACGGTTATTGTCGTAGCAGCCTCCACTGCAACAGAAGCAACAACAAACCTTGCGGTATCGGGTTCCCCGGCTTAAGTTTGAACTGTACTACCTTCTGCGCCAATGCTTGCCACAGGATCCTCTACTTGAGCTACCCCAGTGCTCTCTACAAACCGCTAAAATGTCAGTGATAACAATAAAAAGGAGAATATTCAATACGTCAGTATTCTCTTACCAAGTTGAGGATCTGAAGATGGCGAATTCCTGAATAGGTCGTGTGGGGTTGAGGCCTCCCTGACCTCGACGGTTGCACTCACTCGAGGCTTTCCGGTAATAGGAGCCTCAAGGCCCTCCTGCTGGGCCAGCTCTTGAATCATCTCCTCAATATGAGAGAAAGTTGTAGCTTCACTATCGACAGCCAGCCCTATAGCAGAAAATCAAAAGGAAATGTCAGAACCCTTCCCTAACTTGGGGAGGAGCCGCTTTAAGAAAACAAGGAGAGTACCTTCGGTAGCAGCAATTATTGCTATCGATGAAGCTGTCATAGGATCGCATCCCTGTATCTCTTCCTCTGAAATATGCGAGAATTTGCTCGTATCAGGAAGAGCAGGTTCCTCGCCGAAATCGACTTCTTCGCCAGAATAATACCCATGTTCTTCGGACGATGAAGATGACAGTTCAACGCAAGAGGTCTCAGCAATCAAGACCTTACTACTGAGTACCCCAATGGTAGGGCTGAGATCGACAACCCGCGAAGTGGGCATCAATACACTGGGAGACCCAGGCTGTTGCATCTCAACCCTTCTCTCATGAATTGAAGAAGGCCCAGGCTGAGTTGAGATCCCCGGGATCTCAACGTCATCCCTCCCTACCAAGTCAACTTCGGGTCGCTCGGCCTCTTCAGCCATGGCGGGTTCACCTGCAAGTTTTCCTTCTTTCAGGATCATGGGGCCCCTGCTGCGTAGACCGCGAGGACGAAGAAGGGGGATCTCCTCTTCATCTTCCTCTTCCTCCCTCTGCTCCTCGACACCAGAAGGAACTACCTCGGGCATTAAAGCTTTATCCTCCGATTCCCTCCTAGCCTTCATTGGGATAGGCTCATCCTTGGAAGCAGAGCCGTGGGAACGTTTGGACACAGCCTGCCGACTCTTTTTAATTGGCTGCTCCTTGGGTGCTGCTGCCCTTGGCCCCGTCCCTGTTTCCCCTTCTGTTTCTTTCTCAGCTGCCTGATATTCGTCCATACCTTGAATGCGTTTGTTGGACTCCAATTTGTCCTTATAAGACGCTTTGATGCTCTTAATGCACGAGGTATTTATTCTGAAACCAGGCATTTTACTATCCAGGGAGTACCAAGTACAGAAGCTGAGGCTAGTATAACAATTGGGTGTCTTGTGAGGCAAGCTGAAAAAGGCCTTTGTCCATCCAGCCACACTGTAGTACCATGCCCAAGCACCCTCAAATAAATTCCCACTGAAGGAGTGATTGGCATTAAGGTTGCCGATATATAATTGATCATAGCCGAACTGTCGAGCAAAATGACTCGGCATGTAAGGCTCGATCGTACGTGAATTCCCTTGTCGGAAGAGTAGATACCCGGGCCGAATATTAATCAGCCACCAGAAGACTCCCGATGGCAGCCTTGTGAAATCATCTAGTCCCGTAAGGTCGGCGAATTTATCCCCGTAAGATGCATCAGCAATCTCAGGGAAGCAACGGTCGAGCTGATAGTTCGAAGCGTTCAGAATATACTTCCGAACGTAGAACATATAATAGTTGGACCAGCTCAAAGTCTCCAGATTCTGCACAAAAGGGACAAACCCCACAGACAGAGGCACCGCCGTCATCAGCGAAGGGCAGTGCATAACATACCAAGCCATCAAGTACGTATATGGAAGCTCGATCCTGGGGTTAGGGGTCTTTACTCTCGGCCTTCCCTTCGAATCAACTTCTGGCCTACCCTTGGAGTCGACAATGGCTTCTACTTGGCACAGGCTATTAACCAGAGCCCGTAATCCACTTTGAATTCCAGCCACCATTGCTGGAAGGAGGACGATAGACTTTCCGTAGGCCAGCAAAACCGCTGGGTACATCACATTGGCGACAATTACTTCATGTGGCAGTGTTGGCACCACACAACGCTTCAGCCATAGCATAAGGAAGCCCGCCAATAGCGTCCGGTCAGAAATAAGAACTTGGGCCTGATGATGAAAACTTTCAAAAACTGTATCAGGTTTGAAAGTATCCTCATTTGACTCCGTGGTGTAAGAGCTTGCAGAGGCGTTGATCCTCTCAGTAATTTCTTCGTCAGTACAAGGAGCCAGGCGGGTCATTGGGCTATCCTTCTCATTTATACCATTGAATAGGTAACTCGCCCAGGACATCTACTTGACACCCCTGTTCCTCCAAGAGGTTATTTGGCTGCAGATGTGGAAGTGGCACAACACTTTTCAGTATATCTCGTATACCTGAGGGTTCTCCTTCTTCAAGAGATGAAGTTCTTCAGAAGTCGGAATGTATTCTTCATAAGGGGCATCCCTCATAACAAGCCCCAAGACTTCATACAGTTCATGAAGAGCGAGTCCCATCTCTCCGACTGGAGTAAAAATGTGCCTGTCAAAGGATTATAATGCTCCAGGATGCCATAAAAATTGTGGGAATTTTGCGGAAGGCCATACTGTATGGCCCTGACCGAGTGATACAGCCCCACCTGCTGCAGCAGAGCTCCAAGTTCGACAAGGACAAATCCAACCATCCTACCTCACCAAGGTCTGTTGGAAGAATGAACCCACCCAAGCGGACAGAAGTCAACGGGAAAATGACCCCTCACTTTCATGAACTGGTTGATGAAGGTGGTGCCAAATTGTGGGGTTTCTCCTCTCGGATATTCAGATCTGACTAATTCGAAAAATAAACCAAAGACCTCTTTCCCATGGCCAGCAGAGTGTATTTCTTTGGCACCTAATCTGCCAAGAGAGACACCGGAGACAAATTGGGAAAGATCCTAATCTATCGCACGGTGAACAAACATGTGTTGAAGACAAGACAGGGGATACATCCTCTCCATATTGGGAAGAAAGAACCTCCTATCTCCTATCTGACGGAGCCACTTATAATCTCCGTCGTGCAAAATCTTATCATCCTCATCAATGGCGTCACCGAAGAGGAAAGCGGGCTTCCGTAACGGAGTGCGAGAATCCGTCTCAAACAATCCGTCAGAGATAATCTCCCGGAGGGTCACCATGCTGGCCTTAGAGATCCTCTCCTTTCGCTCCTTCGACTTACTAGTAGTTACAGGAGTATTTCTCTGCAGCACGAAGGTCAGATTACGATCAGCGCCACCTACGTGCTCAAAGTGGCACTTTTTGGACAAAGGGTTGGAGGAGTATCATACTGCAAAGAGGACAACACTTGGTCAGAAATCTAAAAGAAAATGGCTAAGTGCTTGAAATTCAAAACACAAGAATGAGCTCAAACGCGGAAATCAGTGAAATCCGCGTCTAGACTAAAAAAATGCAAGGCTTACATGTTGCCCGCATTTCAAAATCCAGAGCCTAGAAAAAATTTCTAAGTATTAGACTCAGACGAGAAATTCATTAAAACTTGCATCTGATCTTACAAGACGTAAGAATTATAAGAAGTCTGCGTCTGAACTCCACACACTTAGAGAAATTTTGAGTGCTAAATTCAAAACGCAGGGCTCAATGAGGCCCGCGTTCAGCAAATAGATACGGACGCAGATTGATGAAGCAAAGATGCGAAAGTCATCAAACTCGCATCTTGTCCACCAATTCAAGAACCGCGTCTGACAATCAAACACGGGCACGAGCCTCGCATTGGCGGTTCACATTCAAAGGGACTTAAGAGTTGAAAGAACTCTATAAGCCCCTTCAATGGCGGAAACCAAATCAGATAGTTTTACTACCTGAAATAGGGGCCTTCTGTATGGAAGAACCACCCATTTGAAGCTCCGGAGCGACAGCGCTCGAGGACGAGGAAACGGGTTTGGTATTGGGTGCCATTTCGACCGTGAGATCACTATTGAAGATGATGAAAACGAAAAAAAAGCTTCGAGCTTTTCTTAACCCTAAAAGGCTCGACAAAGAAGAAGAGTCTAATGATGACTCTTGAAAGACTGTTGTCTTTTATAGGCACAGAAATCCCCAGAGATACACGGCGCTTGGCTCGAGGCCTAATCCCGTCTGACGCGTGGCATGCGTATTAAATGCAACGCAAAATTTGCGCGCCAAAGGAAAGATGTCCTTTCAATTCCGCCGGACATGTGACAATGCGCCCACAATACGGATTCGTATTTAACGGAAAACGCGTCCCTCTAAAAGTCGCGCCTCTTCAACAAGGCCAAAGCTGCGCCTAGTTCACAGATTGAGAGCTCCATCTTCATCTCAAAGATCGCGTCCCTACAAGAGTAGCGTTTCTTTAGCAAACTAATAGATGCGTCCCCACTCTAAGTGAGGACTGCGTCTTTAAAGCAACATGACCCCTGCGTCTATAAGACTTGCATTTAGTCTTTACTTCTGCAATTCAGTTTAATAGTATACTGGTACAAGCAGATGACTGTTCACCCCTGGTTCAAAGTACACCAACAACAAGCTCAGAGCACTAGGGAGGTCTAGACTGGGTATCTAAATACTCGCTACGATCATTTCTGGCGGCTTCAAAGGGTTTCACAGTACACTCACGGAGACCATATTCCAGACAGGATCAAGCTCAGAGCATCTCAAATGATTGTCAGTCCAATCATGAGAAGTATGAATTCAACAGAGTCCAAAGTATTTCGAAATCCGTCCCAGTAAACCGCGGAATATCGAAAACTTTGGTGGGGGTTCTGTAGACTGTCTAAAAATCACTAAAGACAAGTCATCAAAAAGCAGAGTCCAAACTCCAAACACAGGGCTAATCATAGCCATCACTGCAGCACCAAGACGCGAAGATCAAAACCCGCGTCTCAGCATCACTGCGGCACCAAGACGCGATGGTCGAAACCCACGTCTCAGCATCACTGCATCACTAAGACGCGAGGATCGAAACCCGCATCTCAGCATCACTCCAGCAACAAGGCGCAAGGCTCAAAACTCGCGTCTCTGTTACAACTGCCCTCGTTATTGGGTCAATTACTGCCCACGTAATGAGGGAGTTAACCCCATTATGGAGCATTTTTAGGGGGCACGTTCACCCCTGAAACCTCTATAAATAGCCCCGTTTGCTATAGAGAAGGGGTCGGTCGATTGGATAATTCTTGAACCTCCACTGAAAGGAAAGAGAGAGTTCAACTCTTCTAACAACTTGCTGCGTACAAGTTTGTCTTTGCCTACAATCTCTTTGAGATTCCTGGTGGATAGGAGCTGTATTACTCCGTCTGCCATCCAAAGAGAGGATTCCCAAGAGGTCCTGACGTTCACCCGGTCAACGAAAAACAAGATTCACTTTCCACTGCTACATTAAGAACCCAACACTAAACAAGAGGAGATTCAAGTGTGAACATCTTCCCTCCATTGTAGTCGGAGTATTAATCTGTTGTAATCTTTCATTGATTCAAGGAAATTTTATGAGGAATTTTCTCCCACCAAACATATATGTGTAATGCAAACTTGAGGAAAACTTTGGTAGTTTTTCTAATATGTATTTCTTTCCTGATATATAAGTATTAAGATAATATACTTCATATTTTCTTCAGTTGTAGACTGAGCATCATATCCATGAAGATATATCATTAAAACTAAATAAATTTCTTTTAGACTTTGGTAAAAACAAAGCATCTTTTATGAAAAATTTGTTTCATTTAGCAGTATGAAGCTGACTTCATCAATTCCTTCAATCAAGTCTACATGACCTGATATTGTATTGATAATTTTCTTTGTTGATTTTAAATCAGAAAAGTACCTCTTATATTTTAGAATAGTGTGCATTGTACCACTATCTGATTTGTAAATATCACCGGTATTGATTTTGGCTTCATCATTAGTATAATTCATATCAAACTTCATGCAAAAATAAATCATTTAATGAGAATAAAATTTCAAACATATTATTATAAATGAAATATTACATTCGAAGATAATTTGACAAATATAAATAGCAAAATGATGGTAATACATTCATGTATCTACTATCACCAGTACCCATAAAATCACGATGAGTTGAAGGATCAGCAAAATCATTAGTAAAATTTGAAGCATCAAGATGAGTTAAATCATCCATAGAATTATCATGTTCAGTGAATTCACTTCTTTTTCCTTCCCTTTTAAGGATGTCTTGTAAAGCTTACAAAGGTGCTCTGGCGTTCGACAGACTCGAGACCAGCGCCCTTTGAAATCACATTAATAAGAGGAATCTTCAGAATTCCAGAGAAAATTTTCACGAACATCTTTTCCTTTATCATGTCTTTCCACATGATGTTTCTTGAGAATCGCGATGTCGTGTAAAGGGTTGTAATAACCACTTTGACCTTGTGAAGTTTTGTAATGACCACTTCGATCGCGTCCACGACCATGGCCACGTCCACATCCACGATCATAATTATATCCTTGTCCATAACTTTAAAAAAATGCAGTATTTGCTTCTGAAAATGCTGCTAAACCAGTGGGACGAGACTGATGATATTTTTTTTATCAAAAGTTCATTATTCTTTTCTGCCACAAGAAGAGATGAAATTTGATCAGAATATTTCTTAAAATCACGCAACCGATATTGTTGTTGCAGTGTTATATTAGATGCATGAAATGTGGAGTAAATTTTCTCTAGCATTTTTTCACCTGTGATATCCATCCCACAGAATTTCAATTGAGATACTATTCTAAACATTGCAGAGTTATAATCACTGGATTCTTGAAGTCTTGAAAAGAATAATGAACTTTTGTAATGACCACTTCGATCGCGTCCACGACCATGGCCACGTCCACATCCACGATCATAATTATATCCTTGTCCATAACTTTAAAAAAATGCAGTATTTGCTTCTGAAAATGCTGCTAAACCAGTGGGACGAGACTGATGATATTTTTTTTATCAAAAGTTCATTATTCTTTTCTGCCACAAGAAGAGATGAAATTTGATCAGAATATTTCTTAAAATCACGCAACCGATATTGTTGTTGCAGTGTTATATTAGATGCATGAAATGTGGAGTAAATTTTCTCTAGCATTTTTTCACCTGTGATATCCATCCCACAGAATTTCAATTGAGATACTATTCTAAACATTGCAGAGTTATAATCACTGGATTCTTGAAGTCTTGAAAATGCAAAGTGTTCCATTCATCACGTGTGGTAGGAAACACAACTTCTTTTTTATAATTAATTCTTTCTTTGAGATTTTTCACAAGACACTTGAGTCTCTTACTGTGAGATATTCACATTTTAAGCACTTGTCAAAATGTCTACATATAAAAATCATCGTTTTTTTTTATCTTGCGACAATGTAGAATTCATCTCTTTTATTGTCTCAGTGAGACCCATTGATTCGAGATGCATTTCTATGTCAATGACCCAAGACATATAATTTCTTTCCGTGATATCAAGTAGAATGAACTCAAGCTTTACAAGATTCGATGTGGTAATAACTATAATAGAATACACAAATAATTAGAATCATGATATTATTATTTTAGAATAAAATAGTAAAAACATACATCTCAATCATAATAGTGGTAAATAAAAAAGAAAATAAACATTAAAAGTAAAATGTTTAGTTGAAAATCATTTAGAGACATATCACCAATAAAAAAGATAATAATAAGGATGATGATGACGACAATAATAAACTTCAAGAATGGACTAAGCATCTTGTGAAAATTTTGAATGAAAAAGCTTGTGGAGATGATGAAAAAAATTTGAGGATGAAGAGAGATTAAAAGTGAGTTATGGAGTTTAGAATTCACCAATTTATAGAGTAAAAACTAGTTGTTTATAACCGTTATATAGTTGTTAGAGGAGAGTAAAAAGCAATTTTGATTTAACACAATTAAATATTATAATAAAGAAGATGGTAAAATAAATGCGTAGTAGTACATATATTTATGAGCTATATTAATGCAGGCACGCCACACTACTTGGTAGGTATTTATGCAGACATATGCAATGAAGCAATAAATATTGAAATAAATTTTGGCACACCACACTACTCAGTAAACCTTTCAGTGGGTGTTTATACAGATATAAATTGCAGAGCAATAAAATATATGATATTGATAGTTTGGAGTTTATTCCATTCAAGCATCAATGGAGAGGTTAGTAAAGTTAATCACATCACATTACTATAAATAGCTAGCAGAGCCTCTTTTCATATATAGTAATAGTGTTATTTGAATATAATGAGTATAATAATCTAACTTTTCGTAATCACATCACATTACTATAAATATGTGACAGAGTCTCATTCATATATAATAGTGATGTTATACGAGTGTAATGAGTAGAATAGTTTGCCATTTTTACATTGAGATAGTAGAAGTAGAGGCTTGTGATAGGACTTTTCCTTGAGCTAGTGGAGGTAGGGTCCGTGACAGGATTTTTACCTTGAGCTAATGGAGATAGAGACTTGTGATAAAACTTTTTCTCTGAGCTGATAGAGGTAGAGACTTGTGACAGAACTAGAACGCTCGTGTTGATAACGTGTTATAAAATCTGAGAAATATAACACTGAGATAGATAGAATTCTAGAAAAAGATAAAAGAAAGAGAATTTCTTATTGATTTCTGAAGTGTACATTGAAATAAATTAGGAATGACATATTTATAGAAAAACTTTGGGTTACCATGCAGTCAATAGTAACCATATTTATTATTGACGGTTGGTGTGTGGAGGATGGGGGATAGACATATTCATAAATTAAATTTTAACTTTGGACAAAATTGACATCAATATCATAACAGAAAGTTTAAACCTAGCAAAGAACAAAACATGGCATACTAATAATTAACAAAAGGTAACCTAACAGTTGCAGGTCCAACTATAATACATCATTTTTCTCAAAAACCATAATATCTTCATACAAAAAGACAATAAACTTTGTTTTAAGGAGAAAAAGAAGGAGAAATATTATTCTGTGAATCCTTGAATCAAAGTATCCTAAGCTAATGTATTTCATTATCGAGCCAAAGATTGGTTTACACTTTGATCCGCATGACAAAAATGCTAGTTCTTGTAAATAATTTTTTTTTTGGCCTTTTCCTCCCTTCACCCGCTTGGTGAGGGACTTATGCTTCATGCACTTTGTTTTCTCTCTCTCTTATTTTTAATAAATTAAATGGTCCCCGGCCCCGTTTTATTATAAAAAAAGAAAATTAATTAGGTAGTTGCGTGCCCCAGGACATGGAAATTTCCATATAAAGACTTTTAAAAAGGTTAAATTATCACATGGGATATTGGCAAAACTCACGTGAGTCTTGTTCATGAAAAAGGTGCGGTTGTACCGTCTCATTCAATATTTTCTTATAAAGATAAAATTCGAATCGGTCTTCTTCTTGACTGGTATTATTAGATTCTGACACGGCTAGGTGAGGGTCCAGGGTTGCCGTCGGTTAGCTCAATGAAACCATCAAATAAGCAACTTGTTTTGTGAGGAGCGCGTAGATGTGATTAATTGTGGCTATTTGAGTTCATTCATCCACCACCATGTTGCCAGTCAAATAAGCAACTGTGCACGTCTCGGTTCTGTAACAAAGAATGGCACTCCACTCTAAAACTCTTACTGAGGTGCCACATGTCGATGAAATTTAGGACCCCTTTGGCCGGTGAAAGAGAAATGAAGGATAAGTGTGTGGGTCGCATGATTTAACTTTCAGACATTTTCTTAGTTTTTAGCTCGGAATTCTGACACAACATTGTAATGATAGAAATTTGAGGTTTCATGAGGGGCTTAGACAGTTTTTTTCTCAACTTTCACAGCAAACAAATAAACGTGAGGGACTCACATGTCAGAGGGGGGAAAAAAGAAATTCTAGTTCTCATCCATTTTCAAGGCAAACAAACAACCCTTAAAGAAAGTTCCGCACATGGTTGAGTGAAATTAGGCAACAAATAGTAAGGTCGCAATTTCAAGAGATGTCTCATAGACTGTTGTATATACTTGTGTTATATATTGTATTTGGTCCAATTGAGGCCCAAATACAAACAGCTCCCGGACTGAATCCAAATATTTATGTCCAGGCTACGCATTGATATTCTAACTCAATTGAACTTTTGGGTCGGGTATGAATCAAACATAACCAATCCCGACCCTGCCCATGTAGGGAGAGAGGAGATAAAAACTTGATGGAAGAGTTTTTTAACTCATCGGAAGAGATAGTATAGAAACCGGAATTCAAAAGGAGCGAGAACGCAGTCCATATGCAATCAGAACAGAAGCCCGGACGACGGGTATGCACAGTTTAGTGTATGGCAGCAGTTCGGTCGACCGAGCAGTCAACCGACTGGCACGAGTCAGTTTCTGTTGGGGTTCGGTCGATCGAGCGGTCGACCGACTAGCACGAGCCCAGTTTCTGCTTGGGTTCGGTCGACCGAAGCGGCGGACCGACGGTCGGGTCTGCTAATTCTATTGAGATTCGAACTTCGTTTCTGATCCGGAGTCGAATTCAATTGTTGTTTTCTAAAACTCTAGGACTCGCTGGTTATAAATAAAGGGGTATAGCCCCGATGAATTATAATCTGTAATTGATTATTGAATCAATAAGATCTTTCTCTCCCTTGTCCCGAGGACGTAGACAAATCGCCGAACCTCTTAAATATTGTGTTTAGCTTTCTCTCTTGTTTAATTGTTCTTATCTTTGGGTACTTCTCTGGTGTACCTCTCTCTGTTGGTTAGGGTTTCTCATTGGTTGTTATACCTACGCGCAACAAATGGTATCAGAGCATCCCAGGTTATCGTGGGATTGTGTGTCGATTTCAAGAGCATTGGTAGTTGTTTGGCAGAGATCGTGTGTCGATCTCGGAGCAGCGTTGGGACTGTTTGTGGGATCGTGTTTCTATCTCAAAACAATATTTAGATTACTCAAGGAATCAAATTTGATAGAATAGATCATTTTTGAAACTCTCTTAGGGTTTCACTTTTAGGTAAAGATTCTATTTTTATCTAATTTTTTGATCTAACTTCATTTGTTTTTCATATTGTTTTGAGGAATCTATTGAGAAAATGGCCGAAAATAGTACATTTACGGTGAAAATCATGAATCCACATCCATTGAAGATTGATGTGGTGAAGTTTGATAGTAAGAACAACTTTGGGATGTGGAGATATGAGTTGATGGATGTATAGACGACATCAAACCTCGAAGACACTCTACGGTCAGAGAAAATGCCAAGGTTACTTCTCAACAGGATTGGGACAAAATGAACCGAATAATGTGTGGTTTGATAAGGTCTTGTTTGACACAAGACATCAAGTATCATGTGTTATATGAAACACCTGTAAGGCAGTTGTGGGAGATCCTAGAGAAAAAATATTTGACAAAAAGCATCGAGTCGCGTTTGCAATTGAAGAGAAGACTTTATCGCTTCCAGTTGAAGAGAGGACTCTCTACTGATAAACACATGAATAATTACACCAAGTTTCTTATAGACTTAGTTAACGTGGATGTGAAAATCGAAGAAGAAGATAATGCGTTGATTCTACTGAATTCTCTTCCTGACGAAGAGTATGAGACCTTTACCTTAACTTTGATTAATGACAAACAAACACTTAACTACAGTAATGTATCGGCTGCTCTTGTAAATTATAAAGTAAGGAGTCAGGACAAGCTATCTTCTTCTGAGGGTACATCACCAGAGGTGTTGGCGATAAGAGACAGGAGTTCCAATCGGAAGGGCAAAGGTGATCATGAGAGATCAAAGTTCAGGACAGGTTTTAAAGATCTGAAGAAGAACCAGTGTGCCTTTTACAAAAAGTTAGGGCACTGAAAGATTGATTTTTCAAAGGTAAGAAGAAAGAGTCGAAGATTGAGACAAATCTCGCACAGGTGATCAGTACTCAAGCCAGTAGTACTTCACAAGTAGGTGGATCGGACTCAGACTCATCGGTATTCTCTTTTTCGTTACTACTATTGTTGGCTACTCAAGACACTCTAAGTGGACATTAGATACTGGAGCTATCTATTATGTATACCAAACAGGGATTAGTTTTCTAGCTTTAAGAAGCCAGACGAGTGTTCTGTTATTATGGGTGATGATCGCCCATGTAACATGGAAGGTATAGATACAGTCCAGATTAAGATGTTTGATGGGATGGTGTGAAAATTTAAAGTAATGAATATACCTCAACTTAAAAGGAATCATATCTTAATTGGTGTTTTAGAAACATTGAGTCTTGAGGTATATATAAGAGATGGTGTTCTTAAGATGATTAAAGGCTCAATGATGGTTTTGAAGGTCGTCCACTGAAATAATCTCTACTACTTGAAGAGTAGTATAATTACAGTCAAGTGGTGACTTCTACAGATTCAGATGATGATTCTACCAGGCTGTGACATATGAGGCTCAGACATACAGGTGAAAAGTCTTTGCAAGCTCTTGCAAAGTAAGGTCTGTTGAAAGATGCCAGAACCTGCAAATTAGAGTTTTGTGAATATTGCGTCATCGAAAAGAAGACTAAGGTGAAATTCGGCACAGCGACTCACTGCACCAAGGGGATTTTGGGTTATATTCACACCGATATTTGGGGACCTACCATGACGACATCTATTGGAGGTAACCACTACTTTATGACTTTTATAGATGATTATTCTTGATGATGTCGGGTATATACCATGAAGCACAAAGGGAAAAGTCCTAAAATTGTTTGTGGAGTGAAAGAAGAATATGGAGAAAAGCACGAGAAGGAAGATCAAGGTACTCCGGTCAGATAACAGAGATGAGTATAAGAGTGATCCTTTCCTAAAACTATGTCGTGATGAGGATATGAAAAGGCACTTCACAATAAGGAAAATACCGCAACAAAATGGGGTAGCCGAAAGGATGAATATGACCTTGCTAGAGAAGGTCCTATGTATGTTATCCAATGCTAGATTATCAAAGAATTTTGGGTGAGGCTTCGGCATATGCTTATTATCTCGTTAACAGGTTGTCTTCGTCTGCGATAGGAGGTAAACTCCTCTAAAAGTTTGATTTGAAAAAGCTACTCAGGATTATGATTCGCTAAGGGTATTTGGGTGTCCGGCTTACTACTAGGTTAAGGAAGACAAGTTAGACTCAAGAGTGAAAAGGGTGTGTTCGTAGGATTCAAGAAAGGAGTAAAAGGCTACAATAATTAGGATCCTAAGGACAAGAAGTTTATCCTCAGCTCATTGCTGAAGCCTCATTACTGAAGCCTACAATCTCTCAGCAGATGGAGATGAGAAGACCAAAGGGATATCGCAACAGGTCAAGAGTGATGCTACTTCACCGTCTCTAGAAAGATCAGTATCATTGGAGATCATACCCACGATGACACAAGGTAGTGATCATGTAGCCGATTAGGATACTGATAATGATGAGGATCAAGGACAGGTTATGAGTGATGTTCATGAATCCATTGTAGTTGAAAGAATCAGAAGAAATCCACGTAAGCCTAGTTGGCTTACTATAGATATGATTGTGGCCTATACTCTTCCAGTCGCTGAAGAGGCAATTCCGTCTACTTATAGGGAAGCTGAAATTAGTTTAGAGTTCAAGATGTGAAAGGATGTCATGATGAAAGAGATGAGTTCTTTTTACAAGAACGACACTTGGGAACTGACAGAGTTGCCTAAGGGAAAGAAGACAATTGGCTGTAAGTGGGTATATGCAAAGAAACAGAGATCTCTTAAAGATGTACTGTACGCTATAAAACCAGATTGGTAGCTAAAGTCTACGCACAGTGAGGAGACATTGACTACAATGAGGTATTCTCACATGTTATAAAGCACTCATCGATTCAGATTTTGCTGGCACTGGTAATACAGTATGAGTTGAAAATTGACCAGCTCGATGTGAAGATCGCCTTTCTCTATGGCGATCTTGAAGAGGAGATCTATATGTCTCAACCGATGGTGTTCAAAACTGCAGGAAAGGAGAATATGATATGCAAACTGAAGAAATCGTTGTATGGATTAAAGCAGTCTCCTAGGCAGTGGTACAAGCGTATCGACAGGTTCATTAGAGAAAAGGTACACACGTAACCATTATGACCCATGTGTGTATTACAATAAGCTATTCAGTGAAGAGTATATCTATCCACTGTTGTATATAGATGATATGCTCATCGCTTCTAAGAGCAGATCCGCAATATATAAATTGAAAAAAGACTTGTCTTCTGAGTTCGAGATGAAGGATCCTGGTGAAGCGAAGAAGGTGTTAGGCATGGAGATTGAGCGAGACCGACTGGCAAGGTTAGCTTGACAGAAAAGTGGCATTTACAGAAAGTACTTCAGAGGTTGAACATCAACGGTGATAAGGCATCTGTAAGTACATCATTAGCTCTTCATTTCAAGTTAAAAGTCACTTGTGTCCTACTACTATTGAAAACGTGAGTACATGACTCGCCTGTCATATGCTAGCGCAGTTGGTAACTTAATGTATGCAATGGTGGGCCTGATTTGTCACAAGCTGTTTCGATAATTAGCAGATATATGTGTGTGTGTGTGTGTGTGTGTGTGTGTCTGTGTGTGTGTGTGTGTGTATATATATATATATATATATATATATATATATATATATATATATATATATATATATATATATATGTATGTATATATGTATAATATATATGTATATGTATATATATGTATATGTATATGCATGTGTGTGTGTGTGTGTGATCACGGTAGGGGTCATTGAGAGGCAGTAAATTGGGTTCTACAGTGCATTAAAGGTACTATAGATATTGGTTTAGTATTCAAGAAGGATTCTACGGGTAAGCAGGAGTGTGTTGAATATGTTGATTCCAACAATGCAGGAGACCTCGACAATTGCCAGTCTACAACAGAACATGTATTTACATTGTCACAAGTACCGATGAGTTGACACTCTATTCTACAGTCTACCGTTGCATTATCTACTACAGAGACCGAGTACATGGCCACGACGGAAGCTATGAAAGAGGCAATATAGCTTCAAGAGTTGCTCGTTGACTTGGGGATTGATCATGATTTATTGAAGATCAACTGTGATAGCATGAGTGCTATCTATTTGACAAAGAACCAGGTGTATCATGCAAGGATGAAGCACATTGATGTCAGGTTCCACTTTATTCGGGAGATTTTTGATAAAGGTGACAATGAGTTAGTAAAGGTTCACACAAAGGAGAATCTTACTGATATGCTTATCAAGGTGATTTCAGGAGAAAAATTTACACATTGTAAAGAGATGCTCCATATCCTTCCACTTGCTTGAGCTCGGTGGAGCTCGTTTGGATGAATCACAGGTGCTTGATCCCTTGGGCAGGATACGTAGGCAGCCACATAGGTGTAGTTCCTTTCGAGTTGACATGTTTTGTTCAGATTTGAGAAATCTTCACCGAGGTGGAGAATTTTAGGGATAGAGGAAATAAAAACTTGATGGAAGAGTTTTTTAACTCATTGGAAGAGATACTGTAAAGATCGGAGTCCAAAGGAGTGAGGACACAGTCTATATGCAGCCAGAACAGAAGGCCAGTCGACCGCCCGGTCGACCGGCATGCACAGCTTGGTGCATGACAGTAGTTCGGTCGGCCGAGTGGTCGATCGACTGGCACGAGTCAATTTCTGTTGGGGTTCGATCGACTGAGCAATCGACTGGCTAGCACGAGCCCAGTTTCTCTTGGGTTCGGTCAACCGAGGAAGGGTCGGTCGACTGAAGCAGTCGACCGACAGTCAGATCTGCTTATTCTATTGGATTCGAGCTCCGTTTCTGATCCGGAGTCGAATCCAATTGTGGTTTCCTGAAACTTTAGAACTCTCTGAGTATAAATAAAGGGGAATAGCCCCAATGAATTGTAACATGTAATTGGTTATTGAATCAATAAGATCTCTCTCTTTCTTTCTCTTTCCACGTGGACATAGGCAAATTGCCGAACCTTATTAAATATTGTGTTTTGCTTTCTTTCTTATTTAATTGTTTTTATCTTTTGGGTACTTCTCTAGTGTGTATCTCTCTGTTAGTTGGGATTTCTCATTGGTTGTTGCACCTGCATGCAAACAGCCCGTTCATAATCTATACTTACAATTGATAAGAGTATGGATTTAGAGAAACACACCAAGATGCGATCCTACTAAAACTCATACTTAACCCAAATGACATGAACTCATTTATACGTAGTTATGATTGTTTTATAAAACTAAACTAATGACGGTACTCGGTAAATATTGATTTTACTTGCAAATTTACATAAGTTTATAAATATAAGTACGCTTTTACCTTTACTACAATAACCCCGTGGATATAAACTTAAATAGTTAAACTAAAATATTTACATTTTACACTCATAAACCACATATATGAAGATGTCCTAAAGGAGTAGAAAACAGTACAGGCATTTCGTAATTCCTAGTTTCCTACTACCAATTGTTACGGTTGATGTAAAATCTTATTTTTATTTTATAATATCTATTCAAACTCCAATATAGAACCAAAACTGTATCGAACTCTATGAGCATCATGTGATGCAAGGATGCAAGGTACAGGGGCTGTTTGATTGGACGTAAAAGATCGTAAAAAATCGTAATTCGTAAATGACTTATAACTCAATTATAATTACGGTATTTGTTTTGATCGTAATTCGTAAAACACTTATGCGATTCAACTACCACTTAGTTGCAATCTAATTTCCACTCACTTACAGCTCACTTATAGTTAATTTTGTAGTCATGCAAATTTATATTATTTTTTTATGTTAATATTAATTTTTTTAATATTTAACATTTTTAGTATTTATTTGCAATATTAAAAATTTTAAATCACCAAATAGTTAATTTTGTGGTCAACTTTTTCACTTACGACTTACATTATGACAATCAAACATTATAAAACATAACACACTTTCTCACTTACAACTTTATATTACTAACCAAATACCGTAAAACTTACATGCATGTAACTCATTTACAACCGTAAAAAACTTTATCAATTACGACTTACAAATTACGGCTAATTACGACAACCAAACAGACCCTATAGTCTAATTTTTTGCATATCCGAACCCGAATCTAAATGGGAAACAAGTATCCGGCCACGACTAAAAGTTAAACCGATATCTCTTTGGACATATAGAAAATTCGAAACCGACCCAATATCAGCCTTACTTGTACTGAAAGGAAAAAAAAAAACAAAAGGACTAGGTGAAACTTCAATGGGCATGCATCCTTTTCCTTCTTCAGCTTCTCTCCTCACCTGCCATTCTCAACTTCTTGGGGTTGGGGGTTGTTGAGGGAATCTTCACATGTCAGTAAACATGCGCAAGTCATTATTTTAAGCAATTAACAAATATTTTTAATACAATGTCATCTTAATTAATTAGGTATCTTGTCTCCTGAGAAGAGAAGAATGGTAAACAATAAGATAAAAAAATTAATTAGCTCGGTTGAAAATCTTTTTCATTCGCAGCAAAATATTTTCTTTGCATCGGTAAAAAAAAAAAACAACACATGTTTTTTAGAGAGAGACTGTTTCACCGATCAAAAGAGCCGGTGTAGTTCTCAACTGGTATTTTTATCTTTTACAAACTGCGCTCGCTGAGTGGTACTAAGGAGACTGGACATCGAGACCATGGCAACAAAGGCATGCGCCTTGTGGCTTGTCCTGATCTTCCAAGTCATTCTCACAAGAGATCTGATTTTGATCAAATAGTTTCTTTACCAAGTTGGACTAAAACAATGTATATCAATAAACTGTGTCAACTTTCTTCAGCATAATTCTAGGGATTTAAAAGTAGCATGCAGCCCCCCTGGCCTTGAGGTGCATTGTGGTCAAGCTATTGTTCGTCTAAGAGATCGGTGCATGGCTCAAATTAATTCAGATGAACAATATATATGTGTCTGTATATGTGTGTGTATATATGTATGTGTGTCTGTGTGTAGATACACTTGTGTCCTTCCAAAAGGATTCGAGGCCGAATTCTTCCCACTCAAATTCAACCCTCCGACATTCGAATACAAGATGTACTTCGTTGAAATTGATCTATATTATTTCAAGTATTTATAAATCAAAAATCAAGTATTTTGAATATTTTTTATTCCTCCATCAGTAGGAGAAAACAGACGGGTTAAATAATGAGTTGGTTAGTTTAACGGTGTAAAACAATTTAAACCTAACAAAAATTAGTTTGTAGGGGTTTTTAAATGTTTAGATCATAATGAAATGGCCGGATCGAGAATCTGTATGTCTAAAAACATACATCTAACCAACTCACTACTTCAGTCGTCCATTTTGCACCGCTTGATGGATAGGCAAAAAGTATTCAAAACACTTGATTTTTTGGTTTATAGATACTTAAAATAATATAGATCAACTTCAACGGAGTGAATCTTGTATTCGAATGTTAGAGGGTTGAATTTGAGTGAGAAAGATTCAGCCTCAAATCCTTTTGGAAGAACACAAGTGTGTGTGTAGAGACTTGTGTCCTTCCAAAAAAGATTTGAGCCCGAATCCTTCCAACTTAAATACAACCATCAGACATTCGAATACAAGATCCACTTCATTGAAGTTGATTTATATTATTGCAAGTATCTATAAACCAAAATCAAGGGTTTTAAATATTTTTTGCCCCTCCATTATGCCGCGTAAAATGGACGGTTGAAAGTAGTGAGTTAGTTAGATCTATGTCTTTAGATATACAAATTCTCGATTCGACCATTTGATTATGATCTAAACATTTAAAAATACCTACAAATCAAATTTTGTTAGATTTCAAATGTTCTACACTGTTAAACTAATCAACTCACTATTTAGGCCGTCTGTTTTTTCCTTATTTGATGCATAGGAGAAAAATATTCAAAACACGGTTTATAAATACTTGAAATAATATTAATCAACTTCAACAGAGTGAATCTTGTATTCGAATGTCAGATGTTGGTATTTAGTGGGAAGAATTCGGCCTTAAATCCTTTTAGAAGGACACGAATCTATCTCTATACGTACATGTGTGTGTATATGTATGTGCGTGTGTGTACAATATATCTATATATGTATATGTATATATGTATATATGTATGTCTAGATATGTATACATGTATGTATGTATGTATGTATGTATGTATATGTGTGTGTGTGTGTGTCTATATATATGTGTGTGTGTGTGTGTGTGTGTGTGTTGTATAGATATGTATATTTTTGTTTAGATATGTATATATATATATATATATATATATATATATATATATATATATATATATATATATATATATATATATATGTATAGATTTATGTGTGTGTAGAAAGAGAGATGTACCTCAGCCGCTAGCTGAGAGACTCTCTCAGCTGGCGGCAATGTGGTTGAACCTCAGCCACAAATTCTGCTTGCAACACTATCATGGTCGTAGTTTTTTATGAGGACTATGACTAAGTCGCAGTATTTTTTTTGAGAACTGCTACCATGGTCGCAGTCTTTTTGTCATGATCACAGTGTTTTTGTCAGGACTGCGAATATGGTCGCAGTTTTTTTGTCAAGACTGCTACCATGGACGATGTGCTAATTTAACTGAGAATATCTGAAATTTTTTAGGACTGCGATCAAGTCGCAGTGGACTGCGACCAGGTTGAAGTCCCAGCCGAGAAAGTTCTCTCAGCTGGCAGTTGTGGTACAAATATCTCATATATATGTATGTGCGTGTGTGTGAGAGAGAGACGGAGAAATATACCTCAGCCACCAGCTGAAAGACTCTCTCTGCTGGTGACTGTTGACACTCTAAAAAAGACAAGATTCCTAACTGGCCTGAACCATGTCTAACTTGTTAACATCTACAAAAAACAAATGGCAGACAAGCCGACGGTCAGTTCTTCACCCATCTCAAAAGGGACGAATCGGCAACTTGGACTCTACTGATCTAGTGAAGCAGACAGTTAACCGGGGTCGTCCTTAAAAGTCCGTGAGAAGGCCCAAGTAGGTCCAGGGACACTAAGTTAGCTCAACACTTAGTCTCGCACGAGCCCTTGGATAAGTCTTGCGTAAGAAACTAAAGTTGCTTAGCGTCACAGGACGCTCCTTCACAGCCTCGCTGCGAGCTAACTTACAGCTTCGCCCGGAGATGCTCAATTAACTCCGCAAAAGGTTAACTTCGCTCGAAGCCCCAAGCAGCTGCGTGAAAGGCTGACTGCTAGCTTCGCCATAAGTCTTACCCAGCTCCGCTGAAAATCTTTCTTTTAACTTCGCCAGACGCTTCTCCCAGCTCCGCCATGAACTCAACACAACGACTCCGCTGCGGGTCTTTTATGGTCACCTTTGACCAATCAAATCTTTAGATGAGATTAAATCTAATTGAGATCAAATTTGACAATTGCTTGCTATAATCTTTTGATTCTCCCAATCAGGCGAGAAGATCAGGGAGATCTTTCAGTTATTTGAAAAGAATCAAGGGAGTATCTCTAATTTAGCAGAGCGGATCAAGAGATCAGCGCTACCTGCTATTTCTAGCTTCGCGAAAGTTGTCTCTAGCCTCGCGGCAAGGCTACTTTCCTGATGTAAAACAGATTGACTCAATCTGTTTTAGATTTTCAGGGTAATTATACCCTATTCCTCCTTATAAATAGCCTACAAGGGGCTGGAAAAGAAAAAGAGAGGAGACACGGCTAAGGATAGAGAGGAGATCGGAAATCCACTCTCTCGCTTCTAAGAATTTAGAAAACTACTTCTCTAATCCTGCAAGGATAAATTCAGGGTGCTAATACCCTAAAATCTTTCTCTCTCTCAAGGAATTTTAGGAACCAGGAGAGAAGGAATTCCCCAAGCGGAGGCAGCTTGAGAAGTAACAAGAGGGCTCTACCGACTTCTGTTCTCCGATTCCCCGAACCAGGCGAGAAGGGAATCCCATCAGGCGGCAGTCCGATTGTCTGATCGATCGCATCGTCAAAGGGATAAAATGATCGCGCGCTGATCAGATTCCTACCGGCACACTTTCCTAAAAATCTCAGAAGAGATCTACCTGCAATCTTCTTACTGTAGAGAATTCCTTGTAATTTAGCTTCTCGACACTTTTTTGTAAGTTTTCCCCTTTACAAAATCAATGAAAACAAGATGGCGACTCCGCTGGATATGAGTTCTCCACTGTTGAGAATCAAGTGTCGCAATGCGACGAGCAGACCTTTGGGTCTATTGCTGAGACGCCGGTCATTCACTCTGGCCAAGAGAAGTTCAAACAACTTCTTCCTAGGGGTAGCAAAAGTCCCCTACGTACGCGCGAGTACAAGGAAGTCGGCGTAACCGGAACCCCTCTGGCTAATTCTTCGAAGCAAGTCTCTGCTGAGACAGATAAGGCTCTCCGCAAGCCCATTACGGTCTTCTGGCGCAACAAGGAGACGGTGTCATAATGCGAGGGTCAGAATCTTATGCCTCTTACCTTCGAAAACCTGGTCGTTCATTTAGACCAAGGAAAATTCGAAGAGCTCCTCTAAGAAGGTAATCCAGTGCGCCACATAAGGAAGTATAGGAAGGTCTCAATGGCTAAGGTTTCGAAGCAGAAACCGGAAGGAGACTCCTCCCAACTCCTCTCAGCCGCACGCGTGTCTAGCCAGGTTCCCTGCGAACCTAAATCTCCCCTCCCAAAGCAGATGTGGAGGCCAAAACAGAAAGCTCTATATGAAGCTTCAAACGTAGCTACGCCGCAGGTTCGCCTATCACGCGAAGACAAAGGCAAGACGCCTGCCTGCTTCATCGAGACTATCAGCCACGAGGCTAGAACGGTGACTATGCCTTCACCTAATGCAGGAGCAGTGACTCCTCGCGCCAACCTCGTTCTTTCGAGCGAAATTACTGATAGCACGGCAGGCATAGCACTAGTACCTCAGGGTACGCGCGGAGTTCCCAGCCGCCAGGCTGGAGCTAAAGCACCTAGCAGTGCTAACCACCTTCGCTGCAAGCTAGCGAATAAAGCACCACAGTGTGCTTCGCTCCCCGACTCCTCAAGCGTTAAGTTCGCCCTTCGTGGCGGAGCTAAGGGATTATCCCTGGGTGCTGATAACGGTGCTTATGCAGCTTCAGCGTCTAAGGGTGCTCCTGAAGTTCTTAGTCGCGACGCTAGAACTAAAGCACTATCTAGTGCCAGATGAGAGGAACAATACGTCAACCTGTGTTTCGTTTCCAAAGCTTGCAAGTAAGAAGGTGGTGTCGAAATTACCTGAACACATCAATGCGCGATCCACCAGAATCTCTACACTGAGTCGCTTAAGCCCGGCTGGGTCCGACTTGTGAGAATTCTTAGTAAGCAAATGGGAGTCGGAATCACTCCAGACTTCTCCCTCCTGTTGTCAACAAGTGGGATGTCAATTGGTGACAGTCCACTCAGTCCATTGCCGGTTAGGACCAATACCCGCCGCTCCTCCACACGACAGTCAGTTTTTGATCGACTATTGGTACAAGCTCCGGTGAAGCATCACAAAAAGGGTGTATCACGAAATCTACCAGATCTGCCCTCTGCATCTGTCTATATGATTAGAAGGGGACGAGAGCCGCGTATGCGCAGATGAGCGCCGCATGCTGCTAACTCTCCTCCCTTCAGTTCTCCAAATTCGGATTATAGTCCAGACTTACGCTAAGTATTGGTGCACGAAGAAGGTGTCTTCCGAAACACCAGATCTAGGGTCAAAATACCCTACAGTTATGAGCAACCATCCTCCTCAACTGCAGTAACCTCACAAAAACCAATGGTCTGATGAGGAGGACGAAGATAGTGGATATGCCTCTTCAATTACAGTCAGCTCGGTATGAACAGATAGAGTGTCGGTGAATATGGCTGATAACGATAATGATGACCTCCGTCGACTGTTGGAAGCTCAAGAGAAACCTCTAAAGGTCAGCAGGAAGCCTTAGACAACATTTAACAGATGCTCGCCCAACTCCTCATTAACTGGAATAATAATGATACTGAGAGTAATCATAATGAGGAAGAACATCATAACGATGAACAACCCAAGACTGAGAAGTCAAAGGAAGGTTCTTCTATGAATGTTGAAGTTCTTAAAGGCATCCAAGCTTAGATCACATCCCTAACTCAGAGGGATGAACTAAAGAAAGTAGGGGCAGTCTGTCCTTACCCTTTGGAATGGGATTCAGTACCATACCCACAAAAGTTCAAACCACCGACGTTACATATGTATGATGGCAAGAGCTCGTCAAACCAGCACATCTACTACTTCCGGTCTCAGACCGGTAATGTTATAGACAATGATGCTATTATGGCCAGACTGTTCATTGGCACCCTGAAGGGGGTAGCATTCGACTGGTTCCGAAGCCTTCCTTTGGGCTCTATCAATTCTTGGATTGACCTGGAAACTCGATTTCTTTCTCGTTTCTATAAGGATGATATTGAGTAACCATGGACAAACTCCTCTCTACCGTACAAAGGAAGGGCGAATCTGTTCGAGACTGCATTGAACAGTTCAGAAACTTGTCTCTGATGTGCTCAACAGGGATGCCATTACCCATGCTCTTGCAGACATGCAGGCATAACTTCCTCGATCAAGTGGAGATTCGTATGGGGGCTATCAAAGCCCATACCTGGAAGGAACTAGTCGAACAAGCTGAGACAGCTGAAAAGTCAGCTGTACCGTCTACCCCTAAAGGCAAATGGGGTATGAATAATAAGGGGCGCAGCGACATAGCGCAATCTTCCCAAGCCAAAGGGAAAGCGACTATGTCCGTTGAATTGTCAGGGGACGTTCATTCGAAGGCCAAGAAGAGCGGCTTCAATAATCAGGAGTCTAAGTTTCCTCCGAAACAGTACTCTTTTAAAGACAAACAGGTGGTCACAATATTCTATTTACTCCACAAAGGGAATAAATTGAAGCTGTCGGATGCTCGGCATCCTAATGAAGTGGGACGCACGAACGATCCCAACTATTGCCTCTTCCACAGGATGGTTCATCACCCTACTGATAAGTGCTTTGTCCTCAAGGATAAAATTCAAGCTTTAGTCGACGCCGGAGTTCTGACTCTGAAATCAGAACAAAAAAAAGTCACTGCAAATATGGTGACCTTCGAGTTCGGCAAAACCCCAAAGGTCACAGTTCCTAATGCGACCTTTCCAATCCGTCACCAAGGCTATAAGTAAAGCATCCTTCAGCCAAAACTCAAGAGATTAAGGGTTTTGTTCCCTTGACATTGGAGACAGGAGAAATCATGTGGATACACTCAAACCTTGTCCAAGATGAACAATGGGATTCAAAGAAATCCAAGTAAAAGAACAAATCTTGCAATGTTATCTCTATCTTGCCAGATGATGGCAGTCTCACGACAGCTTCGCTTAGCGATTCTAAAGGGGAAAGCACGCTTGCACAACGCGGCTGATGTACTCAGCCGACAGGTACTCGATCCAGAAAATCATACTTAAAACAGTATGAAAAAGTTACTAATGAGACACAATAGCAGACAACATCAGTACAAATATCCACACCGGCTCCGCTCCTAATGACAGGAAAAGAGAAGCAGAAGGAAATTCAGTTTGACGATGTCCTGAAGAAGCCTTCAGGACCAGGGCTTAACATGCCCTTTCGTTTGACATATTGACCCAGCTGGCTAATATCCCAGCTCGTATCACCATACACGAGCTCTTTCGTCTCTCGAAAGAGACGAGAGAAGCACTTAGGGATGCACTAGCTAACTCAGAATCATTCCTGACATATATGTCAGAAATCCTTGAGGGTGACCCCTGAATGTCATCATGTAAATCAAACGTATCTACTATTACTTTCACACCGGAGGATATGCTTCTCAAGAATAACAAGCACGATCGACCTTTGTACTATACCGGATACACCGGTTCGACATGTATTGAAAGAGTACAAGTTGACCCGGGATCTGCACTCAGCATCATCCCTAAAAGGCTCCTCTACTTCCTTAGCATACCACTGTATCGGTTGTCTGCAACCACTACAATAATATACGATTTTAATGCGGGAGTAGTGATCCGCTCGGAAAGATTCGACTCCGTTGCCGAATATGGAGCCTGAAGTCAGAGGTGACGTGCTATGTCATTGACGTTGACAAGTCATACAACTTGTTACTAGGGAGACCCTTGATCCACGCTCTACACCAGTACTTCAAATATGTTGAAGATGATGCAACAGTACAAACTGTCTTCACTGAGAAGCAACCATTCAAAGGGGTGGAAAACTACTTTACTGACGCTCTCCTATATCAAGAGGTTGGTGAAACGTCAAAAGAATCGTTGCCTGACAACGATGATAGTGGCAATGAGGCAGATTCAGAGTCTGAAGCAGACATGCCAGCCATTTTGGTTGGTGAACCGATTATAACATGTTTTAATAACCTCCAATGTAACACTCCTTCTGAAGATGAGGGAGAATGGGTAATTAATGACAATATTTCCTTTGATTATCCTGTGATGTTGAATTATTTGGGTCCGTTACGGATAGCTCTCTGCACATGCCCTTACATAAGTCAAGTGCATCAAGTACATCCGTGAAATCTATAAAAGGATCCGTTTTAGTGGTTCCTCCATCCAAAGAGGGTCAATTACCAATAATATTTGGTAAAGCCCAACTGCGAAGGTTTGCCGTTGCGGATTCAAGTTCAGACTCAGACATCCTACAATTTTTCCATTATGCACGATCAGCGCAGCATATGATGAGGAAAATGGGATATAACCTGCAGCATGGGAAGGGCCTGAATTTCGAAAAAGAAAGATGTACTTTTCTACGTAACTCTGTGCCAAGAGGGAAACCGGCAAATTACTATGATAACACACGCAGGAGGTTGGGATACGTTATACCTACACCGCCAACAACGGTTCGCCCCAAAGATAACAAACCAATCCCATCACGTTCTGCCTCTTCCTCCGAATGGGATTCAGATGTCAGTGTGGGAACATTGTTCAAAGAACTCACTGTTAATATGACTTCAAGCAACCAATTGGAGCCAGCGGAAGCTACTGATGAGGAACCATGGGCTCAGCAATTGGATCTCTAGTGAGAAAAGCGATTCGAACAACGCGAACCACCTACTGAAGACAAGGTGATCCAGGTTAATTTGGGTAGTCAAGATCACCCTAAATCTATCTTTATAAGTGAGAGCTTATCACTCACAGAAAGAGTAGAATTGATGGTACTTCGAAGGGACTATATAGATGTCTTTGTGTGGAACTATGAAGACATGCCCGGACTTGATCCACAAGTAGCCATGCATTATCTGAACATTAAGCCTGACGCCAAGCCAGTCAAGCAATAGCAACGCCGATTTCGTCCAAACATTATGGAAGCTATTAAAGCTGAAGTCCATAAACTCATAGCATGCAGCTTCATACGGGAGGAACATCATCCAGACTTAGTTGCTAACATCGTCTCCGTTCTCAAGAAGAATGAAAAATTTTGGATCTGTATTGACTACCACGATCTTAATACAGCCTGCCCTAAAGACGAATTTCCATTGCCCATCACGGATGTCATGATTGACAATACCTGCAGAATCGAAAAAATGTCTTTCATGGACGGCTTCTCAGGATATAATCAAATTAAGATGTATCAAGGGGATGAGAAGCATACTTCACTCCAGACACTGTTGGGGTATACTGTTATACCGTGATGCCCTTCGGGTTAAAGAACGAGGGAGCGAGTTATCAGCGGGTAATGAGTATGATTTTCCGTGATCATCTCCAAAAGACGGTAGAATGTTATGTCGACGATATTGCTATCAAAAGTCACGATAAGAATGACCATTTTTGTGACTTGAGAACAATATTCGACATAATGCGGGCTAATCGACCAAAGATGAATCCGACAAAATCCTTCTTGGGGGTTTCTAGTGGCAAGTTCCTTGGATTCATTGTTACATCAAAGGGAATTCATCTTGACCCAGACAAAGTCAAAGCCATTCAGAACATGCATCCACCTAAGAATCTCAAAGAACTTAGAGGCCTGTAAGATAGACTGGCTTATATCAGAAGATCATTGTAAATCTCTCAGGCCGCTGTCAACCATTCACCCGACTCATGAAAAATTGTGTCTCTTTTGTATGGGATCAAGCCTGTCAAGAAGATTATAAGGATATCAAAAGATACCTCATTAAACCTCCGGTCTTGGTGGCCCCCACATTAGGAAAAACTTTCCTGCTTTATGTGAAAGTTATAGATTATTCTCTCGGTGCTCTGCTTGCTCAAAAAGATGATAATGATCATAAACAGGCTATTTACTATCTGAGCAGGACTCTGATAGGGGCGAAATCTCACTATAATCCTATTGAGAAGGAATGCTTAGCTCTTGTCTTTGCTATGCAGAAGACACGACATTATTTGGTCGGCCAAACCATACATGTCATTTTCAGGGTGAATCCTTTGCGTCTCCTCATGACGAAACCAGAATCACTGAATTCTAGATTAGCTAAATGGGCCATCATTTTATCTCAGTACGACATGATCTTTGTTCCTCAGAAGACAGTTAAAGGCCAGACACTTGCAGAGTTCTTGGCTGATCATCCGGTTCTGGAAAGCTCAAAACTTTATGAAGACATTCTGAATGAAGTCTTCGAATCTAATATAACTTTAGAGGATGAAGTTTGGCAGATGTTTTTTGATAGAGCGTCACGAATAGGCCCTAAGACAAGATCATTGCCGGTGTAGGAGTTGTGTTTATCTCACCGCAAAACCATGTCCTTCCTAGGGCATTTTCTCTGACGGAATCATTCTCCAACAATGTGACAGAATACAATGCTTTACTTATTGGTCTTCGGCTCGCTCATGAAATGGGGGTACGTGATTGTTATTCATTTTTGCATATTTTTCCACATCCATACCATGCATTATATAAATAAAAATGTGTTTTTTACTCTTTTTCTCTCTATTTTTGCAGGTCCAATATTAATGAAGAAGAGGCCCAAAAATCCATGGAATTATCATGAATTAAAGGGGATTAATCAAGGCCCAAAAGAGAAGCCCAAGAGTTGAGCCCATGATCTGGAGGCATTCACGCGCCCAGTCAGAAATTTAGAAGATCCAGGTGGCTAACAGAACGTAACAACTTGGCAACAGAAATCGCTGGCGCAACGGCCAAGATTATGCCGCGGAAACGCGGCTCTGGCCGCGGATCCGCGGCAGTTATCTGGCCGTTGAGCCCGAGATTTTCTCCAACAGTCTGGATTCTAGAGCCTTCTTTTCTGAAGCCTATAAATAGACCATCAGGGCTAGTGCGAGAGACTGACGAGAGACTAGAGGAAAGAGCTTGTAATTTGTAGGTTTTTCTCTAGGTTTTAGTGCTCTTAGTCTTCTTCTTCCTCCTAGAAATTCTGCAAGAGAGAGTTAGAGAGAGAGTGAAAGCTTGTAATCCAAGGTGTGACAACTTGAAGCAAGGATTAATCCAATTTCCTTTCTCATCTATTGCATTTTCTAGTGCTTTACATTTCTTGCTTTATTTCATTCAAGCTTTACTTTCATAGCATAATGTATTGTTGTTTTCTTTCTCTTGTAATGGCTAGCTAACTTCTTCTAACATGACTAGCTAACCACTAACTTTGCTAACTTCTAACTCTTGGGTGATTGCTAATTCTTAATCTTGCAAATGTTGAGTCTCTTTCATCCCCGATGGGTTACTTTCATTCTTGGCAAGTTCTTGTTGTAATTCCATATGATTCATGTGTGTCTCATTTAGAGCCTTGTCTTTAGAACAAGTGCCTTGATGGAACATGGAGATGGAGCACTAACCATATGCTATTTGTTGTACAACTTTCTTATTTCAATGCTAACTTTATGTATGGCTTTGAATGACTAATGAATTTTGTATCTTCTTCCTTAGCATCCCTTGAGTGACACTCCTCGATTCCACCATTGAAATTCTATCTTGAGAGCCGATGAAATCAATGAGGCTACAAGACAAGTCCAAGAAGATCACCCATCCATCAAAAGGGAAAGTAAGTTGACCAACAAGCAAGACAAACATTTGCCGATGAATCAACATGAGGCAAGCATCACTATAATGGAGATTAGTAAGTTAGCAAATTAGAAAGGTTAGCTAGTCATGATTTCTTCCATCTAAAAGTTCTTCAAAGTTTTTCTTCTCTTAGTTTTCTTTCTAAAGATAGTATAGTTTTCAAATTCTCTTTTCTTTCTTTGCATCGCTTTTCTTTCCATGTACAAATCCACCACAAATTCTTTCATCTATTTTTTCATGTCTTTTTCATTCTTTTGAACTTAGAAGAACACTCGTTTCCTTTCCTCATCATTCGACCGTTAAAGCTTCTATCACGAGCTCTCCCTGAGGATCGACCCGTATTAGCTATACTATTACGGAGATTCGGAAGGAGTACATTAACTTTGTGAATACATTTTGGAGTGAGTAAGCACCAAAGGTTGTTTCTAAACCTTCTCTCTTTTATTGAATATTGTGCAATTCTACTCCACTACTCTTTCCCTATCAAATTTTTGGCGCCATTGCCGGGGAAGAGCAAACGGTTTTCATTTGAATTAGAAACTAAACGAGTTTTCTTCTCTGTTGCAGGTTACATGTGAAGAAATAGGAAAACTTGCATTGCAGTAACATATAAGTGGCCCTGGGCCTCTGCTCTCAAAAGTAGAGACCAGGTGCCCTCTGATTTGCCGCGATTCCACGGCCAAAGCCGCGGATCCGCGGCAAAGAAGAGTGAACTACTCATAATTTTCTGCAGGGTTGCTTGCTCTGCAAAATAGCAGCTGCTACAATACTTAATTCTTGTATGCTTCACCATATTCCTGCTAATAATCAATAGTAAAATATTGGTTGCAAAGTTAAAAATTGATTAGACATTTGCATTTCTAGGCACGTGTCTTTTCAATTCATTTACTTTACTGTTGAAGAGTGCTGGAGTAAGGTACGTGCGCATTGCATTTTGATTAGGACTCACTTCTTGGTTGATTTATATCGCTTTGAGTGAACCTTGTTTGCTTATATCGTACACTTGCACAAAATCGATTTTAAGGGCATTACCCAATAAATAAGATAAGGTGGGGATTTCATCACCCTTTCCTTAGCCCAAAACCACCATCCCAGCACTCAAATCCCAAGCCTTTTAATAAAATCTGATTGACGTTGGCCCTAGGGACATCCGGACTCAGTAGGAGATCGGCTGAAGTTGAAAGTTGATTTTGATTCATACCCTGGTGAAATCAGTGTCTAAGGCTGGGGATTAAGAGGTTAAGCCTCGAAGATACCGTGGTTTGGCATAATTAAGCCCCGTTGCTTATGTACGGATACCTCCACCGTATTTTGCCCCTACCTGGCTGATTAGCTGTGGTCTGATTCAAGCAACAACCTTATTTGGTTCATCGAACAGTTAGGAGTCGTCTAGGTCCAGGAATCCTAGATAGCTTGGGATTAATTTTTCTTTTATTGTTTGTTATTTTTTTCTTTTCGCTGGTGTGATCGGTGAACGTTGTTTGTGACTGTATATGCAAGAGTGGTACCGGGATCCAGATTCTGCAAGACTTGTTAGAATTTCTACACTTGCACCAACACCACCACTTCACACAATGGAAAACAACGTTTCGCTTCAAGACAGATTCTATCCGATTCGCACCCCCTTCCATCATGCATTCTTCTCCCTGTTACCAATGGAAATCATTTGAGCTGAAACCACAATTCATCAATACACTTTCACGATTTCATGGTTTAGAGTCTGAGGACGCGTACTTCTTCATTCGAGAGTTCGAAGAAGTATGTGTAATGATGAGAATTTCCCAATTGACTGAGGATGCTGTTAGATTAAGGTTCATACCTTTTGCGCTTAAGGACATTGCTAAGAAATGGCTTTACAATCTTCCCGCCAGTTCGATATCTTCACGGATAGATTTTGTAAAAGTCTTTCTTAAGAAATTTTATCCCATTCACAAGACAGCCCTTATGAGAAAAAACATCATGCAATTCAAGAAAGAATCACACGAACCCTTCTGGAAGTATTTTGAACGCTTTAAAGACCTTCTAGCCCAATGTCCTCATCACGGCATAGAGAAATGGCGTCAATGCCAAATTATCTATGACAGACTAGATTACCAAACGAAAACACTCGTTGAATCCATGTGCCAAGGGGAATTTTTGAAGAAAGATGAGAATCAGGGGTGAGATCTCTTTGAAGCTTTAGCTGAGAAAAACCATTCAGTGGGAGTCATGCCCAGATAAACCCACTCCCACTACTTCCAGAACCGGTATGCATTCCATAGAATTCTCTATAGCTGCTGAAGCCAAGATCACACAATTAATGAAGAGGATAGAACTGCTTGAATCACGGGAACATTCTGCTGTTAATCAGGTCAACCCATCACCTATGGTCAAACCGGGTTGCACCTTTTGTCATGACCTTAACCATGTATTTGAGGAGTGTCCAGTATATCAGTCTCAACTTTATCAGGAGAATACGAATGCTGCTTTGACCAGACCCTATCTCAAATTTTTCATGGAGTCAGTCTGGTCCTGAGCAACCTAGGCCATCATTTCAAAATCAATATCATGCTCAGCCTCCTCAACACAGTTTCAATTGAAATTCACCGAACTTTCATCCATATCAAAGTCCACCACAGTCACAACCTTATCAAAGTCCACCACACTACCAATCACAATTCCAGTCTCTATACCACCAACATCCACCCCAGAATGATTCAGATGAGAAAATATCAGAGTTGATGAAAAGGATAGAAACCCTAGCAAAGACCCATCATCAGGATATGAATAAAGTACAGGTCCAGTTAGGACAATTGGCTAATTCTGTAAATGAGAGACAAAAAGGAATGTTTCTAAGCCAGCCAGTGCCCAATCCCAAAAATCACTTCCCTTTGCATGAAGTGGAAGACACGGGCCCTAGTCATTGCCATGCTATTCATACCCTGAGATCTGAAAAACAGGTAGATAATAGGGTTTCTAGTCAACCATCCCATACAGTACCAAAGTCAACACCTCCAGTTCTAGTACAACCAACTCCTGACAATCCACCTTCTAGTTCAGAGCCATCAACTTCACAAGCCAAGGGAAAAGAAAAAGTAGATGAGCAACCTTATAAGCCTAGTGTACCATTTTCAAATAGGCTTACAAATCACAAGATGAATGCTCATATGGAGAAGATAAGAGAAATGTTCAACAAGGTCCAAATCAATGTACCTCTTCTTGATGCCATACAACAAGTGCCATCATATGCAAAATTCTTAAAGGAAATGTGCACCAAGAAGAGGAAAACACAAGTCCTTAAGAAAGTCTTCCTAGTATCCAACATCAGTGAGTTGTTCAATGGGCCAATTCCTGTGAAGTACAAGGATCCAGGGAGCCCGACCATCTCGTGTATCATAGGACAGACTACCATCAATAGGGCACTACTTGATTTGGGGGCCAGTATCAATCTCCTGCCTTTTTCTGTGTATCAACAATTAGGGTTAGGTGATCTCCGCCCGACCCAAATGACGATACAACTGGCTGATCGCTCTGTAAAGAGACCCAAGGGGGAAATTCACGATGTTCTTGTCAAAGTTGGGGAGTTCATTTACCCTGTGGATTTTGTAATTCTTGAGACACAACCTGTGTCTAACACTAGTCATAGGGCTCAAACTCCTGTCATCTTGGGACGACCATTCCTGGCTACAGCAAATGCCATCATCAATTGCAGGAATGGGTCAATGAGGATAACCTTTGGTAACATGACTCGTGAAGTGAATGTCTTCCACACACAGCCTCGTAAGACAAAAGATCAAACATTCGAGGTCAGCTTTATTAGAGACAATTGTGAGGAGAAAAGTAAAGATGAGTCACAAGTTTGTGATTCTCTTGAAGTGGAAAATCCTATTATCCGAGTACCCTTTCAAAAGGGGAAAGTTGATTTGAATATCTTCACTTACAGTGAGCGAACCGTGAATGTATCCCATGAGGATATAATTCAACCTCCGATCGATATATCTTTTGAAGACCTCTTCGCTGACGAAATCATGTGTTTGGATGAACCAACTCGGGGTCGGTTAACTAATTGTACATCTCTGAAGGAAAATGTTGACCTCAGTTTTGAGGAGTTGTATGGAGATGAGCTGGAATTTCTTAACATTAGGAATAAAGAAATTCAGAGTGAAAAAAGTGATGATAAAGAATTTTCTAGTGAACATTGTGGTGAAATGAGGATGAATAACAATGAGCAATTGAAACTGGGAATGCCTGAGGCTAAGAAAATAACTGAACTCGTTTCCCAACTGAGCCCGCGCAAACAGACACACTGGAACTATGGGAAACGGGCTAGAGGGAAACGACCAAAGAAAAGCCTAAGTGATGGACACACTTGTACGTATTCCTTGTAAATAATTTTTGTACACTTTTGTAAATAAATAAAAAAATAAAAATACATATATAAAAAAAATAAAAAAAAAAAAAAATGAGGGATTTTTTTTCACAAATTCCACAAGAGTTCCATTCCTTTACAACTTTCAAATTCCTAGGTTTCTACATCTCTTCCCTAGGGTCAAACTCCTTTTCAAAACTCCAAATCCCTAGGTTTGTAAAATCACTTTTAAGCTAGGGATAAAGTTGAAACTCTCAATCTTTTCCCTCCTATAAATATCCTCTCTACCCTACCCCTCCTCCCTCAAACGCAAAAAGCATCTCAGATCTGAAAACTCCCTTCAAGCGCCGCCCTCTGCAATTTTTCCCTTCCACAGAGCCTTCCTTCCTGCCGCGCTTCCGCGACCCAGGCCGCAGATCCGCGGCATCCTTGGCGATTCTGGAGCGCCGCCGAATTTTCTACCGATCGATTTCTTGCGCAATCGGCCGATCTGGTGCCTGATCTACAGAATTCTTCCACCTGTGCCCTCTGCAAACCCGTTTGTTCCCCCCACGTATTCCGGGGGTGGTTCGAATCTCAATCTCTCAAATTTATTTTGCAATACATTGATAGCATGGCACCTAGTATTTTTTCTGAGAAAGACTTTGGGAAAATCTTGTGTGATTCTAATGGTTATGGCATATGTTCCTAGATCGAATTAGGGCGTGGGATTGGTATAACTTAGTGTACGATAACTCTGAGAACGATGCATTTTACTGTCCTGAATTAGTAACACTATTCTACACATCCATTGACCATGCATCTGTAAATGTACACACGTACCAATTCACCGTGCACATGCCCTTGGCGATCTTTTTATCACGCTTCCTCTCCTTGAGGAAATGACCAGTGTCCCTAGTATCACACAGCACAGCGACCCTCTCCCACTCATCGATTACATCTCAATTATGGGGGCGCGCTGTACGGAGCAGGACCGTGGGCTAAAGGCCAGCACCACTTTTAGGAACGTACACTGCGTTGGACGCTGGATCCAACGTAACATCTTAGGGCTAGACCACACAACTTCATTAATCGCCCGGTGTTGCAGATAATTCATGATTTAATGACTAGGCAACACACGGTCTGTTTAAACAAGACCATCTTCCACGCAATCATTGCCAACTCCTCCCGCACTCGGGGTGCCAAACACTCCCATCCTATGTATATATACTAGGATTGATGCAAAATCCGGTTTTTTATCTCTTCCTTAAAAACTTAACCTAAGTTGAAAACAAAACTCTAAATAGACGCTTATAAGAAGAATGACAAGTTTAGGGTAACCTGAAACCTATAACTCAAGTAAGAATCTTTAAAATATGGATCAAAATTTTCACTAACACTTTTATTTTTCTTTATGGATTTTGTGGGTGCAATCCGCTGAAAACCCTCAGGAGACAACACTCCTCCTCTAGGGTAACTTAGAGGTTTAACGGCTTGTTGCACGTGCTCAGTGCAATCGTGTCACCTACGAAAGTGGTGTAATAATCTAGTTAAGATTTTTCTTTTCTTTCTTTTTTGCTCAGGGACGAGCAAAAGGTAGGTATGGGGGTGTGATTGTTATTCATTTTTGCATATTTTTACACATCCATACCATGCATTATATAAATAAAAATGTGTTTTTTACTCTTTTTCTCTCTATTTTTGCAGGTCCAATATTAATGAAGAAGAGGCCCAAAAATCCATGGAATTATCATGAATTAAGGGGATTAATCAAGGCCCAAAAGAGAATCCCAAGAGTTGAGCCCATGATCTGGAGACATCCACGCGCCAGTCAGCAATCTAGAAGATCCAGGTAGCTAACAGAACGTAACAACTTGGCAACAGAAATCGCTGGCGCAACGGCCAAGATTATGCCGCGGAAACGCGGCTCTGGCCGCGGATCCGCGGCAGTTATCTGGCCGTTGAGCCCGAGATTTTCTCCAACAGTCTGGATTCTAGAGCCTTCTCTTCTGAAGCCTATAAATAGACCATCAGGGCCAGTGTGAGAGACTGAGGAGAGACTAGTGGAAAAAGCTTGTAATTTGTAGGTTTTCTCTAGGTTTTAGTGCTTTTAGTCTTCTTCTTCCTCCTAGAAATTCTGCAAGAGAGAGTTAGAGAGAGTGTGAAAGCTTGTAATCCAAGGTGTGACAACTTGAAGCAAGGATTAATCCAATCTCCTTTCTCATCTATTGCATTTTCTAGTGCTTTACATTTCTTGCTTTATTTCATTCAAGCTTTACTTTCATAGCATAATGTCTTGTTGTTTTCTTTCTCTTGTAATGGCTAGCTAACTTCTTCTAACATGACTAGCTAACCACTAACTTTGCTAACTTCTAACTCTTGGGTGATTGCTAATTCTTAATCTTACAAATGTTGAGTCTCTTTCATCCCCGATGGGTTACTTTCATTCTTGGCAAGTTCTTGTTGTAATTCCATATGATTCATGTGTGTCTCATTTAGAGCCTTGTCTTCAGAACAAGTGCCTTGATGGAACATGGAGATGGAGCACCAACCATATGCTATTTGTTGTACAACTTTCTTACTTCAATGCTAACTTTATGTATGGCTTTGAATGACTAATGAATTTTGTATCTTCTTCCTTAGCATCCCTTGAGTGACACTCCTCGACTCCACCATTGAAATTCTATCTTGAGAGCCGATGAAATCAATGAGGCTACAAGACAAGTCCAAGAAGATCACCCATCCATTAAAAGGGAAAGTAACTTGACCAACAAGTAAGACAAACATTTACCGATGAATCAACATGAGGCAAGCATCACTATAATGGAGATTAGTAAGTTAGCAAATTAGAAAGGTTAGCTAGTCATGATTTCTCCCATCTAAAAGTTCTTCAAAGTTTTTCTTCTCTTAGTTTTCTTTCTAAAGATAGTATAGTTTTCGAATTCTCTTTTTTTCTTTGCATCGCTTTTCTTTCCATGTACAAATCCACCACAAATTCTTTCATCTATTTTTTCATGTCTTTTTCATTCTTTTGAACTTAGAAGAACACTCGTTTCCTTTCCTTATCATTCGACCATTAAAACTTCTATCGCGAGCTCTTCCTGAGGATCGACCCGTATTAGCTATACTATTACGGAGATTCGGAAGGAGTACATTAACTTTGTGAATACATTTGGAGTGAGTAAGCACCAAAGTTGTTTTCTAAACCTTCTCTCGTTTATTGAATATTTGTGCAATTCTACTCCACTACTCTTTCCCTATCAGTACGCTACCTTGAAGCTTATGGCGATTCGAGACTGATTGTCAATCAAGTTAAAGGTGAATATAAGGTCCGTCACAAAGATTTGGTATCTTATTATCACGCAGTCATCGAAATGGCTAATTTATTTTGATGACTTTTACATCGGTCACGTGTCTCGATCCCAGAACACTAAGGCCGATGCTCTGGCTGCATTAGCAACAACGCTGGCCTTACCAGACGACACCAAGTATCACCTTACAGTGGCAACTCGACACCTTGTTTGCTCTAAACATACGTTGAGAACCAAAGAGGCTTATAATATCTCGACGGACCTTGAACCGAGAGATTGGCGATTTTCCCTCATCGATTATGCTTTGCATGGTTTGCTGCCGGATGACCCTAATGAAGCGGCATCTATCAGACGAAGGTCTCTCTGTTTTTACTGTGACCCAACACTGAAGACACTGTACCGTCGTTCATACGACGGTATCACCTGCGTTGCCTTTCTAATTTAGAGACACAGGAAGTGCTCAAAGAAGCACACGACGGCATATGCGGAGCTCATCAGCCAGGTCCAAAACTCAAGGACCGATTGCACAGGCTTGGGTATTATTGACCAACTATGATAGCCAATGCTATCCAATATGCACGAAGGTGTAAGGCCTGCCAAATTCATGCGGAGCTCATCAAATCCGTTGATAGCTGAGGATTTACTAAAAATCCTAAGGGACCTGTTCCCATTTGATTCCCTCTCTAAAATCACTTACCAATTCTCATCCATGGAATGGTAAGACCACATATAAAGGTATTCATATCCTTTGCGAAATGACGAGTCTAACCTATCATGTTAACATCAAACCTCTGATAGCAAGACTCTAATCTACTCCCCAACGGATAAAACTAACATCTCCAGTGAATAAATCCCGCTTGTCATTCTCTTCAACAGAACGACAGGTCCACTTAAATTACTGTTATGTTCTAGTACCTCTAACGGTAAATGAATCCTTGTCAAGTTAACATCACACCTCTGGCAAGTTGCTTTACAAAATCCCCACGAAGTTCTCTGACATATGATCTTCTATGGGACTCATTTCCTAACTCCCCAGCGAGTTTCTGATAGACTCCCCTCAAAGTCTATCAGTCCTCAGTAGACTTTTTGGTTGTTACTTTAACAATATACCTCTGACAATTTCTTCCAAATAATATCCGAAGGAGATATCAAAATCCCCATGGAGTTTATAATCAAATCCTATTTCTTTGTCATCATGTCTAGTTCGTCACCTCTAAATGATAAATTTCGAGCTTGGTGGCTTCTCAATCCGTTATGTCCATGTTACCTCTGAACCGATAGATAGACATGTCTCATCTTTTAGTCCAGTAGGGACTATTTCTTTGACATCATGTCCAGTTCGTCACCTCTGAATGACAAAATTTCAAGCTTGGTGACTTCTCAATCGGTTACGTCCATATTACCTCTGAACCGACAGATAGCCAAGTCTCATCTTTCAGTCCAGTAGGGACTATTTCTTTGTCATCATGTCCAGTTCGTCACCTCTGAATGACAAAATTTTGAGCTTGGCGGCTTCTCAATCGGTTATGTCCATGTTACCTCTGAACCGACAGATAGCAAAGTCTCATCTTTCAGTCCAGTAGGGACTATTTCTTTGCCATCATGTCTAGTTCGTCACCTCTGAATGACAAAATTTTAAGCTTGGTGGCTTCTCAATCGGTTATGTCCATGTTACCTCTGAACCGACAGATAGCCAAGTCTCATCTTTCAGTCCAGTAGGGACTATTTCTTTGTCATCATGTCCAGTTCGTCATCTCTGAATGACAAATTTTGAGCTTGGTGGCTTCTCAATCGGTTATATCCATGTTACCTCTGAACCGACATATAGCCAAGTCTCATCTTTCAGTCCAGTAGGGACTATTTCTTTGTCATCATGTCCAGTTCGTCACCTCTGAATGACAAAATTTTGAGCTTGGCGGCTTCTCAATCGGTTATGTCCATGTTACCTCTGAACCGACAGATAGCAAAGTCTCATCTTTCAGTCCAGTAGGGACTATTTCTTTGCCATCATGTCTAGTTCGTCACCTCTGAATGATAAAATTTTAAGCTTGGTGGCTTCTCAATCGGTTATGTCCATGTTACCTCTGAACCGACAGATAGCCAAGTCTCATCTTTCAGTCCAGTAGGGACTATTTCTTTGTCATCATGTCCAATTCGTCACCTCTGAATGACAAAATTTCGAGCTTGGTGGCTTCTCAATCGGTTATGTCCATGTTACCTCTGAGCTGACAGATAGTCAAGTCTCATCTTTCAGTCTAGTAGGAACTATTTCTTTGTCATCATGTCCAGTTCGTCACCTCTGAATGACAAAATTTTGAGCTTGGTGGTTTCTCAATCGGTTATATCCATGTTACCTCTGAATCGATTGATAGCCAAGTCTCATCTTTAGTCCAGTAGGGACTATTTCTTTGTCATAATGTCTAGTTCGTCACCTCTGAATGACAAAATTTTGAGCTTGGTAGCTTCTCAATCGGTTATGTTCATGTTACCTCTAAACCGACAGATAGCCAAGTCTCATCTTTCAGTCTAGTAGGGACTATTTCTTTGTCATCATGTCCAGTTCGTTACCTCTGAATGACAAAATTTCGAGCTTGGTAGCTTCTCAATTGATCATGTCCAGTTCATCACCTTTGAGCCGACAGATAGCTAAGTCTCCCTTTTTGCTTACTGTTATGTCCAGTTTGTCACCTCTGAACAATAAACACCCAGAGTTTGGTAAGCCCTAATCGGTTATGTCAAGTTTGTCACCTCTGAACCGATAGATATCTAATCTCATCTTTCAGTCCAGTAGGGACTATTTCTTTGTCAAATCATTTCTCAAATGTGTAACTAACCCTATCAGTTTATCACCATTGATTAGTTTAGTTATACCGTTATTCTGTTCCTTTTGAGAATTGTAATACAACTTGAAAGTAAGAATTGAAAATTCAGAAGATAAATAAGTTGGAAATGCAACAGGGGAGTCAAATAAAATTACTTTTTACTGATTCCAAAAGAGGGATACATGGATACACGGATTACAAGCTACGAGGATGCTTCGTAGGACTTAATCCGTTCTTCAAGAGTGGCCAACCTATTCTTCCTCTCCTCAGCAGCCCTGATAAGTGCCTATGACCTCAAATCCGCCTTAAAACTCGCTGTCTGAGACAGGCGAGCCTCAATTTCAACCAAAGTTGCCCTCTGTGCTAGCTCTTATTGCAGGACTTCGTCATTCCGAGCCTTAAACTGCTCCAGCTGAGCAATCTCCTCAAGACGCACCGGTTTGGCCTTGGACAGAAGAAGATTGACTTTCTTGATCATTTCCTTGGCCTTTTCAATCTTATCCTCAGCGTCGAGAAGAGCACTGTTAGAAGCATCTATGGCATCTCCAAGTTCTACTTTCCTTATCTCCAAGAATTTCAAGTCGGAAGAAATTGCCTTAACTGCCTCTTGAGTGGCAAGATGAGCTTCATGCATTTGAGCAGTAAGGTGTGCGAGCTGTTCATTAACTGAGGACTCCAAATCTGAATGGCTGAGACGACGCCATTCGTCCACATCCCTCTAAAGCCTGTCCACCAGAAGCTCCAATGTGGCGGCCTGGTCATCCCCTCCGAAGTCTTGAATGCTGTCAATACTTTGAGAGAGGACCACCTTCAAAGCAGAGAACGAGGTAGTCGAGCCTTTCAAGACCAAAGCAATGGATCGCTTCAAGCCCTTATAAAAGCTGTCGACTAGCTTAGCCACAAATTCATTATCGGCTTCAACTACTCCCGGTGAACGAGTCGCCCCCGAAGGCAAAGCTCCACCGATTCCACTGACATAATCGTAGAGGGAATAGCAGGAGCACTGACTGGAGAAATATGAGGGGTCATTGGTGATCTCGGAGGAGTCCTCATTGAGGGCGTGTTTGGTTGCAAGGAAGTGGGCAAAAGTAAGGAAATGGGGAAGTATAATTGCTCACTTCCCTATCTATCCAAACACCGGAAAAGGAAAATAAGAAAACCCCTTTTCCTTTTTTCTTCTCTTTTACACAACCATTTCCTCACTTTCAGAGTGGTACAGTTAATTTTGTGGTTATGTAAATCTCATTTGTAATAAGTTGTAGCATAAAACAGTTAATTTTTTGGTCATGTAAATCTCATTTGCATTCTAATTACAGTCCAATTTTTATTTTCCTTATTAATTTTTATTTTAATATTATTTTGCGGTCAACTTTGTGGTCAACATTTTCACTTTCACTTTCACATCATCATCCAAACACCGGAAAAGACATAACATTTTTCAAACCACACTTCCTAACAGCATCCAAACACCAGAAAACTTACCAACCAATTCCCAGTTCCAGAGGGAACTATTACCACTTTCTCACTTTCTTACTTTCTCACTTTCACCCTTAACCAAACAGGCTCTGAGACTATTACATTAGCCACAATCGACGTAGGGCTAGTGACGACTTTCAGGAGAGCTGGCTCAACAACCAGTATTGGAGAAGTGGGACTGACAATCACCTTCAGCTTCGCAATTGGCAGGATAGGCAGCACTGGCGAAATCATTGGCATTTCACTTACCGATGTAGTTGGAAGTGTGGTTGGTTCCATAACCACTGTCACCTCGGTCTCTTGCCGGTTCAGGTTGATAAGAGGGCAAGCCATGATACAAGGAATCCAACTCAGCAGCGTCCGTCGCGGTCGAAGTACTTGCTTCACCCCTGATTCCCTCAGGAAATTGGTTGGCTCTCTTAAAGTCGATGCACCCGAAGGTGGAACACCTGTAGTAAGACTCTATTAAAGCAATATATAATCAATATCAGGAGAGAATTACTCACAAAAAGTCAAAGCATTACCAAAAGATGATATCGTCTGAATCGTCTTGGCTGCAGTTTCTCTCCGAACTTCCTCGACGGCGTCATCAGCCCCCTAAGGTTCCATAGGAAAATCTTTGGTAGAGTCAACATGGACGGTGGACCCATCTTCACTCGCCGAGCTCTCTTTGGTCTATCCTAAAGAGCTGGAGGCCATGAGACTTCCTTTTGAGGTCCCAGCACCCGAAGGACCCACGTCGGCTGCATCACCTCCAGAGTCTCCTGAGACGACGAAGTAGCTAGCCTCGTCACCTTCCTTATAAGTGAACAGGGGATCATAATAATCTCCCTGTTCTCCTACAGCCTCGACTCTCGGGTCTCTTGCCGTCTTAGTTCCTGAATCATAGAATAAACAATGAGATGTATGAAATATATAAGTATATGTTGTAAGAACAGAGCTGATCTTACGCAAGTCATGAACAGCTTTACCAACGGTCTGCCTCGGAGCCGACAGCTTAATGACTAATGGAGCAGGAGGAGGAGGCACCGCGGCTGATTCACCCTCTGCAATAACGGCGGGAGTGTAGCGATGAGGCTTCTTCACTACCCTCTTCCTGCGAGATCTGCCTTGCCGCTTTCGTTTGAAGTGGACGTTGGGATCTTCTTCCTCCACTTCTTCTACCTCTACATGTTCCATGGGGGTCCTGCCCACCCCACCAGGAGCATCACGTAGAACCTCAGTGCCTGCGTCTCCCTCAAAGTGGGGACTCTCTGCGTCCGAAGCCTCACTATCAGCAGTGGCGACGAATTCCCCGAGGCCTCACACACGAACCCTCCTGCCCTCACCTCTCTCAGTGACCTTCCGCTTTAGCCGCTGAGAGATCAATTTCACACCAAATGAGTTAATAGAAAACCCGGTTGTTGTGGAGTTCGAAGTTCTGTACCACTGACAGAACCCCAAAGTTGTCTGAAGATTCGGAGTCCTCAACGGCATGCACAGCCGTGCCTCAGTACAGCCAGTGATGTAGAACCACCAGGCACGAGCACCATAAATGAGGATCCCCATAAAGGCCAGGCTGGTGTTCGGGTTACCTACGTACAGTTGGTCATACCCAAACTGACGAGCAAACCGACTCGGGACGTAAGGTTCCAAGTAGCAGGTATCCCCGCTCCTGTACACCAGATGGGATGGCCGGATGCTAACCAGCCATTCGAAGACTCCCCGGCTCAATGACGTCCGCCCATCTCCTATATCCTTGAATTCTTCACAGTAAGCCCGCATCGCGAATGTAGGAAAAGTAGAGAAAAAGGCTGTAAATATTATACCGGCGCAGCAACTTGCGAACCACGGCCACATAAGTCAACAACCACGAACATCCCTCAAATCGACGGAGAAGCGCCATTCGGACACCTTCTGGAGGCTCCTCTCCGGCTTGGATAATGGAAGGGCAGTGAAGGGCGAACCATCTTATCAGATAGGTGTATGGCAAACTAATCCTAGTGTTTGGTCCGTCGCGGGGCAGGATAGTACCTTTGCCCCTCTTCATCGTTGGTGGCCTACAGAAAGCCTCCGTCAACGCACGAAAGCCCCGCTGAATATAGCACACCATTACCGAGAGAAGTCCAAGGGAACGATCGTGGACTAGACAAATGACCGGCAATAAGACAGTCGGAAGGATGACGTCGCTGGAGGGAGATGGCACCACGCATCTCTTCAGCCAAACCGATAAAAACCCAGCCAAAAGTGCCTTTCGAGACATCAGTCGACGAGCCTGATGATGGAAACTCCAGAGAATATCACCTTTCTCGTAAGGACTATTATCCTCTTTCAAAATCATATCCCATTGGAGTGTTCCTGCATCCTTCGGAAAATGTCCTCATTTGCAACCCCGCAGTGAGCTGCTTCAGGAGCATCTTTCAAGTTGGGGAACAAATAATTCCCCCAGCTCTTCGAACTGCATGAAGCTCCCTTATTGCTCCCATGCATACTCAAATGTAGAGGTGGCGTATCAACTCCCGGTAAGTCTGAAACAAGGCGGGCTCCTGTTTCTCCAGAAGTGCCAATTCTGCCTCGTACGGTAAATATTCTTCATATGGGAGAGATCCCAAGGGCAGAGCAGAGACTTCCCACATCTCGTACAAAGCCATGCTCAATTCGCCTACAGGGGTGAAGAAAGTCCTTATAACTGGACAGTATAACTCAAAGATGGCGTAGAAGTTCCTACACTCATCTGGATGTTGTAACAGGTCGCCCTGACGACCTCGCAGAGCCCCAATCTCTCCAGATCCTCCTCAAAATGGGCCAAGACATATAAGGTTATGTCTCTCCACCAGGCCTTGAGGGGTGAATCCACCTAGGGGTCCTGAAATCATTAGCTGGATAATTACCATGAGCTTTGAAGAACTGATTTCCAAAAGTCTGAGCTACAACGGGATTTTCTCCCACTGGGATGTCCGGAAGTACGTTCCCAGGGTGGAGACCCAATATGTAGCGAGGAGGACCCGCCCTTGTATAACCAGGAGGCGAAGCTATCAATTTCCCTACGTGAACGGAGTCGGTAGTCCAAGTCACTGGCCACTGCAACTTCCGAGCCCTCGTCACGCATTGGAAGAAAGACAGTGAAAAATGACGCTTACTAGACGGAAGATAATACTTCTCGCCATCTAGATTGAAGATACACTGCCCTTCTCCGGCTAGCAGCTGATGATCGGTATCTGGCGCTGCATCCCCAAGATGAAGCCAGACTTCCGATAGATTTTTCGGTCAGAATCCTTAAGGGGAGCAGTAGTTAAGATGCTCCTCATAGTATGCTGATCTCCGACGTATATAAGGGTATCTCGATTGGGAGCACTCCGCTCACTGAATAGTGAAGCCTGCCCTTAGAAATGCAGGCTAACATTGCCGTCCAGCCCCCTGGCTGTTCCAAAGAGACTGTTCAGAGGACCAGGAGTATAGTGCACTGCAAAAACAAGAAGAAACTATATTAGTTTATTTGCTAGAGAAAGCTAAAGCAAGAAAAACAATTATGCTAAGGCATAGGTTCGCTCCCCGAGCGAAGCGAGCCAAGCATTAACTTCGCCCCGAAGCTCAGCTTCGCAATTGCAACTTAGCTCCGCATTCTGTACGAGGGCAAAATGCAGAAGATATCCAAGTGTTAGTTTCGCTCTGAAAGCTTCGCCTAGCATTCTATCGCCGAACAGAATGCGAAGAAGCCCTTGGGGGCTAACTTCGCCATAAGGGCACTAACGCCTAAAGTTATTCTAAGGACTTTAAAGTCCTTTTCTAGCTGCGCTTTACAGGCGAGCTTCGCATCCTGTTATTCGACAGGATGTGAACCGCCTAAGGGTTAGCTTCGCAAAGAAGCTTGGAAAAGAAACCATTCGGATCCTAAATTTCCAGTTGAGACATTAAGGGGAATTAAATCCCCTAAAAATTCGGCAAAGAAAATTAAGGGAGTTGAACTCCCTGAGATCACTGGATCATAATGAATTGTTCTAGATTCATCATGAAATAGCAAAAAATTGGCTTCGAAATGAGATGAAAATCTCTAAGTAAGAGGGAAAAATCTCTACCCGCAATGGGGCATTCAATGACAGGAGGAGGAGGGGGCCCCTCCGTCGCAGAGGTCGCTGCCTCTTTGCCTACTTGTCTTTTGGGGGCCATGAAAGAACTGAAAAGTTCTTAAAGTATAAAACGAAGAAGAAAGAAGAAGAAGAGATTTGCGTTCTCTGAAAATTCAAAGAGAAGTAATTCTTTCTCTGTTAGCCCAATCGGGCTTTTATAGGCTGATGATTGCCTAAATTTTGCCTCCTTAAGAGGAGCGCAAGCGATCGTTTCAAATTAATTTGAAACGGTGCCTAAGCGCTTTCCCGAGACGCCAGACTACTGTAAGGGCCAACTTCGCTGGAGTTTAGCGTCGACCTCATGCGACGTTTGACTAACTTCGCTGAAAGATGAACCTTAGCTTCGCTAAAAGCTCGGCTCTAACTTCGCTAAAAATTCATGCTAGGTTCGCTGGAAGCTCGTTCCTGATTTAGCTGGGATTCTGTTTTTAACTTCGCAGGAAGTTTAGCTTGCTAAGAACTTTTCTTTCTTCCGCCGATCTATTCCAATTGCCTTCAAAATTCAAAAGGAAGAGGAGGGAAACAAAGTAAACAAGCGAGAAATAAAATTTTTATTGATTCAATAGGAAAGATACATTGATACTACTATATCAAGATTGTCTTTCATACAACCAAATCATCACTCCAAAGGCGGACAAATTATCCTATCTACTTTCAGGATGATGAACCATCGCAACTGGACATAGAAGGCCTTCCCTTGCACAAGGCCGTAATCCTTCGCTTAATGGCAGATTTTGCCATAAAGAAACTGGATCTTCTTTGATGAAAATTGATAAAGGAACCTGGATCTTTCGTAATCAAATTGGTAAGAGATTGGGAGCTGGATCTTCTTTGGTTAAAATTGGCAAGGGACTGGTTGCCACCAGAAAGCTGGATCTTCCTTAAATAAAAGGATCCAAAACCTTACAGGTGACGTCCGCCTTCCCGAAGTGGATCATCTCGGATAAGCGACTACCAGCCCCTTCCCGAAGTGGATCATCTCGGATAAGCGACTGCCAGCCTCTTCTTAGAACGCGCATCAGCTACTCCAGTATGTTCCTCCTGCTTATGATCAAGTTTCCACTTTAAGATCAGGGAAATTTTTTTGGTCTCTTTCATCAAGACGAAAGACTGGCGGATACAGTTCACTGCAATGCAAACTGGAAACAGGTTAGCATTAAATCAAAAAGAAAACTGCAAAGATGAAATGCTAAGTCAAAATTCTTTGGACGAAGTAATTCATATCCGATCCAGTTGTGCTTTAAAGATGGATTTCAGTTAAGCAGAGGATATCCTCGCTTGAACAGTAATGACAGACTAGCTCAGCATAAGCCAAGTCTTAGCCCCGCCTAAGACAATTAGGCTAGAGAAGCCTCAAAAAGAACCAAGTCCTAACCTCACCTATATGGCTAGGCCAGACTGGCCTAGAGGGACGCAGTGTTGACCCCACCTATATGGCAAGACCGGCTCAACCTTGAAGAGGCCAAGTTCTAAGCCTTGCTTGCATGGCAAATTTAACGAGCAGACTTGACAGATCAAGGTAGCGACCCTGTATGAAAAGAGCGAGAATGCTAGCTTCAAAATAGGGCTGAAACCCTTTTCTGAAAGTCAGCCAAATGTAAAAATCAAGGAATTTAATCCCTAAGATGGCTGGTAAAGCTAGGGGAGATGAACTCTCTGAAAGTAACCGGATGACCGAGACTCACCAGCTCTTGGCCAGTTAACGACTAGAGTGGGCGTCCTCACTGTTTCAGAGATCTAAATTTTCTTTCCTGGGCAACGAGGAGATATCATAAACAAACTTTTCAGAAAGAGAAAAGTATGTTTCTCTGAGAAAGACTACAAGTGTCCTATTTATAGGCCTCATGGCCTGACCACGCCACTGCTACTTCGAGATTGGAAGCGCAGATGAATTTAAGGCATTCAAGTGCTTGGCCTTGAGAAAAGGAACAGTCTCCCTTGGGAATGCGCATGAAGTTATTTAAACTTCAAAAAAGGGAATAACCTCCCTTGTTAAATGCAAGAGAAGTTATTCTAAAAGGGAGAAATCCCTCTCGTAACTCGTAAAAGGTGATTAGCCTTGGGAAAAGAATGTTGTTCCAATCCCGATTTAAAACGAAGCCGCTCCGGGAGGCTCGAACGCGAAGCTATCCAGACGCGAAACCACTCAAACGCGAAGCTACCCAGAATCGTGAATCTACACGATTCCTCGACGAACTTATTCCAATCCGAAAAGCAGGGTTGAAAGCAAAGCTGAACTCAACCACTATGGCGACGTTCGCATTTCACATACCATCAATCGAAGCAGTTCAAAGTATTTCAGAGTCTGAACCATCCCATTGCAGACTTACGAAAACTTTTAAGGGGGTCTTGTTGACACTCTAAAAAGATAAGATTCCTAACTGGCCTGAACAATGTCTAACTTGTTGACATCTACAAAAGACAAGTGACAGACAAGCCGACGGCCAGTTCTTCACCCATCTCAAAAGGGACAAATCAGCAACTTAGACTCTACTGATCCAGTGAAGCAGACAGTAAGCCGGGTCGTCCTTAAAAGCCCGTGAGAAGGCCTAAGTAGGTCCAGGGATACTAAGTTAGCTCAACACTTCGTCTCGCACGAGCCCATGAGATAAGTCTTGCGTAAGAAACCAAAGTTGCTTAGCATCGCAGGAAGCTCCTTCACAGCCTCGCTGCGAGCTAACTTATAACTTTGCCCGGAGATGCTCAGTTAACTCTGTAGAAGGTTAACTTCGCTCGAAACCCCACGCAGCTACGCAAAAGGCTGACTGGTAGCTTCGCCACAAGTTTTACCCAACTTCACTGAAGAGCTTTTTTTTAACTTCACCAGACGCTTCTCCCAACTCCGCCATAAGCTCAACGCAACGACTCCGCTGCGGGTCTTTTATGGTCACCTTTGACCAATCAAATCTTTAGATGAGATCAATTCTAATTGAGATCAAATCTAATTGAGATCAAATTTGGCAGTTGCTTGTCATAATCTTTTGACTCTTCCAATCAGGTGAGAAGATCATGGGAGATCTTTCAGTTATTTGGAAAGAATTAAGGGAGTATCCCTCATTTAGCAGAGCGGATCAAGAGATCAGCGCTACCTACTATTCCTACTTCGCGAAAGCTGTCTTTAGCATCGCAGCAAGGTTACTTTCCAGATGTAAAACAAATTGACTCAATCTGTTTCCAGATTTTCAGGGCAATTATACCCCTATTCCTCCTTATAAGTAGCCTACCAGGGGCTGAAAAAAAAGAGGAGAAACGGCTAAGGATAGAGAGGAGATCGAAAATCTACTCTCTCGCTTTCAAGAATTTAGAAAACTATTTCTCTAATCCTGCAAGGATAAATTCAGGGTGCTAATACCTTAAGATCTTCCTCCCTCTCAAGGAATTTTCAGAATCAGGCGAGAAGGAATTCCCCAAGCGAAGGCAGCTCGAGAAGTAACAAGAGGGCTCATCGACCTTCTGTTCTCCGATTTCCCGAACCAGGCGAGAAGGGAATCCCATCAGGCGGCAGTCTGATTGTCTGATCGATCACATCATCAAAGGGATAAAGTGATCGTGCGCTGATCAGATTCCTACCGGCACACTTCCCCAGAAATCTCAGAGGAGATCTACCTGTAATCTTCTTACTACAGAGAATTACTTGTAATTTAGCTCCTCGACACTTTTTTATAAGTTTTCCTCTTTGCAAAATCTGTGGAAACTAGTGGCGACGTGGCTGAATCTCAGCCATAGATTATAATCGCAGCGCTACCATGATCGCAGTACTTTTGTGAGGACTGCCATATGACCAAAATATTTTTGTGAGGACTGTGATCATAGTCGGGTATTTTTGTGAGGACTGCGACCATACTTGCAGTGTTTTGTGAGGACTGCTACTATGATCGCAGTACTAATTAGACTGAGAATATCTGAAAAAATTTTAGGACTGTAACCAGGCTGCAGTGGACTGCGACCAGGTGGCAATGCCAATTGAGAGAGTTCTCTCAGCTGACAGTTGAGGTACACACACACACACACACATTATTGGATAGCAACTGATGTGGCAATACTGTAACATCCGCTTTAAAATAATCCTGAATTATTGCTCCTAATAACCAATGAGAGAAAATTTTCTTATAATTGTCCAATTAAGTTTAAGACTCAGTAATTGAAGATTTAATGTGTTATAGATTTATTTACATATATTACATTTTGTATATACACCTGCATATTTAAACTCTATGTATACATATACATTATATCACCCTATATATGAATACATGGTTCTATACTACATTAGTGGTATTGGGATAGAATCAAGAAAATCCTACCATGAGTATTTTTTTTAATCTAAATAGTTAGTGGAGAGTAGGTGAAGGAGAGGAAAGACAAGGTTCTTCTTGATCGAAGGAGAGGATTATTTGATGGAAGGAATGGCTTGGGAAACTTGTAAATTTACGGCCATTTAGATCTAAACCTATCCTCATCAGCTAAACTCTCTTTCACTCATCTTCTCCCCCAAAATTTTCATGATAAGAATCCTAGAAACCCACGCTTCCTCTTCACGATAGAACCATGTACTCTCTCTCCCCTCCCCCCTCTCTCTCTCTTCTTTTTCTTTTTCCTTGTTTCTTCCCACAGCAGAGGCGGCAAGGATGGAAAGGGCCGCGCCCAGACGGCCGCGCCCATGCAAGCTATGCCGAGGGCAGTGCGCGAGCAAGGGAGGAGGGGACAGCTCGGAGAAGAAGGGAGAGGGTCTTCCTAGGGCTTAGATTTAAGTTTGGAGAGATGATTTTCAGTCAAATCTGAACTTTACGGCTCTAAAATCATCTTTGGGGAATGTAAGTTATAACTGAATTTAAGGAATAAAAAACCAGTATTTTATCCTCATATTTTGATAATTTTAGTTTTAGAAAATAATCCAAATGTTCTCTTGTCTAGGGTTGTTGTTCGAAGAGGCGAAGTTGAGTCCTAACAAAGAAAAATTCGATGAAAGGTGAGTAAACCTGAATCTTGGAGAGTTTATGTCAAGAAGCTCGAATATGAACATATTATCCATCATTTATCCTATGTAATTTACTGTTTTAGAAGTAATTTTGTGATATTGAATGTTTATAATTGTGTATAAATTGATATGAAGGGGGGTAAAATTTAATATAATGTGAGGGTTGATTAAGATAGAACCTGCACAGAAAATATAGAATTTCAGAATTTAAGAATAGAAAGTGCAAGGTAGTCAATACTATTGCGATAGTAAGTGGTTATGCAGATCGTGATTCACAAGAAGGGACTTGCGATGGAAGCGTGTTGTAAGTTGTCTTTTAGTTCACTTAAAATGGTTAAAGGTTCTTCTCTTATTCGTGTAAAGAAATGAAAATAAAGTTTATGGTTAAGTTAAGAAGAAAATGGTAAATAGAGAAGGTGGAGAAAATGAAAAATAAATTTATACAAAGAAAGCGAAAATAATGAATAGAGTTGAGAGTTGGCGATGATAGTGATCTAAAATAAATAATAAAAGAAAGGAAGAAAAACCTAAAAGAGCTTACTTATCACTTCCAGTTTATGACTTATCTTGAATCCTTGACAAAAACTTATCTCATCTTGAAGGCGAGCAAAGCATGACAAATAGGACCTTCCCCGTTCCCAGACTTAAACTATAAATTCAAAAGCAAGCAAAAAATAAATAGAAATGGCTATCCATCACCATAAGCCATCAAGAGTATTTGCAATGGCAAGGCATGTTCGATGCTATAGGTTTCATTTGGACTATCATTAAAAACTGGTAGAAGGAGAGTAAAAGAAGAAGAAGAACATAGAACTGTAACTCTGATTCGATTCAAATAAAAATGGAAGAAAAGAAGAACTTATACTGGTGTCACCCTCAGTACAAGCTTCACTCTCATTCCTCCATGAAACTTTCTTCTCCTCTATGTTATATAAAGAAAAACAAAAATTATATAAAAGAAAACTAAAAACCTAAGTTATAAACTACAAAATAGCCTAGTCTATGCTATCTACTGAATCATTTTCTGTGGCCTCAGAAATCCCAGATTTATAGGCAAAAATGCAACGGGGGGAGAGCGTCTGAAGATTGGGGAAGCAAACGCACCCCGTATCTCAACTATTTTACAGCGAATCCACGACTTTTGGCCGCGAATCCGCAGCCTCGGTGTGGCCATGTGGCCACACCCGGGGGTGAATCTCGCAGTTGTCCTCTTTGTAATCACCTAGAGGGGGTGAATAGGTGATGGCTAATCTAATGGTCAATTAATGCGGAATTAAAACTTATTGAACTAAACACCACGTATAACGCAAGAGTGTAGCCGAATTTCCCGTGAAGGGCTCTAGACTATCTCTTCAAGATTCCTCTAAATTAGAGTTGAGGTGCCGCGTTGGCTTTCTTGGTTGAATACGAGTGTTAGCAAACAAACCCCAAGCATGTAACAATTTGAGCACAAATATATATCAAGCATATAAAGATAAAGACAATAATAGCATGCAAGATATAAACAAGTAAGAGATAGAGAGAGCAATCGCAAACACGGGAGATTTATTTTGAGGTTCGAGCATACTTGCTCTACGTCCCTGCCTTCAACACTATGAAGGATTTCCACTAAAATCGATCCCACCGGATCACTTGGTGCCGCAACACCTACAAGCTCTTTGGACTCTCTAGTCCCTCTCTTGTTCCCGCAAGAACACACCGCAAGCTCACTAGCTCGCCGAGGCCGCACTTCAAACACAGAGTTCACACGCGAACTCGAAACACCGCGAACCCGCAAGTCCACTTCCTCAAATACAAGAAAGAACTCTTGGTGATCTAAACACTTTGATCACCAACAAACACTCTCACAATAACACTCATATAGGATGATATATCAATGGATAGCTCAAGTGTTTGTGTGAGAAAACTAGGATTGAAATGGTGGAGGAAAAACAAAAGAAAATCACTTTTCAAAACACTCTTGATAAACACTCTTTTGATTTGGAAATGTAGCTCTAAAATATGTGGATATAACCACTGAAATGGGTATGCAAAACTAGCCCAAAACTCTTCTTAAAATCTTAGCTAAAACAGCCCCCAAAAGCCCCCCTTTATAGGGTTAGAAAAAAACTAGCCGTTGGGAGCCAGGATGACCTATCGGTCGACCGTCCGGTCGACCGGCCAATGGTCAGATTTCTGACCGTTGAGCCAGCGGTCAACCGGCCGGTCGACCGTGGCCTGGATACAGAGAGCAGGCTCTCTGTCCGGTCGACCGGCCCAGTCGACCAGGGCTTTCAGAGAGCAGAAGCTCTCTGGCGGCCGACCGGCCCTCCAGCCAGACTGGCATGCACGTTCTGTGCACGTCGGTCGACCGACTCCCAGCTCGGTCGACCGGTCCGGTCGACCGGCAGAAGCCAGGACAGGGATTTATAGGTAATGAAAACTTGGCATTTTGACTCAAATAAAATCTCATAAAATCACGAAAAATCTACAAAAATAGGTTCAATATTATACTTTGATAATCAAACATGTTTGAGCAAAATCAAGACATGTTATAAATAATTTGAACTATTTTTGTAACTTAGAAATTTTAGCTAAAAACAAAATCTGTATTTTTTCAAAATAGATTTTTTTCATAACTTCTCCAAATACAAAAACAAGATATTTTAAACACTTTTAAAGCATAGAGTGTATGGATATGATCCACTACAGATACATGGTGAAATATCTATGTTTTTGACAATAAGCACTAAACATGATTTTGGTTAAAGATATGTATACTTTGAATACCAAAAACTAAACTGGTATTTTGTCAAAATGAAAATTTTTTATGAAAACTCATCTAAATCAAGAGTGTGTGTGTATATAGTATACTTGAGCAATCCACCAACTATTCTATCCTTTACATTCTATCTAAAAATAAAATCTTATAAAAACAAACCTAGACACAAGTCTTGATCTTGAAGGTCTTCACTTGAAGTCTCGAAGTCTTCTCATCTTCTTGACTTGGTCCAAACTTGATCCAACGAGCTAGACTCTTCTTGAGTACTTAATGTGGTCTTGATGCACAAGCTCTTGAATCAAGCCGTGCTAGCTCCAAAACTTGACTTTAAATCCTTTGTTGAAGCTAAACACCAACTAAGATCTTTATCATAAATCTGAGACTAATTAAACACAAGATCATTAGTACTATAACTACATGAGTTGATCATCAATAAAACTAGAATGATGGGCCTTTGGGCCAACAATCTCCCCTTTTTTGATGATAACAAAATTCATAGAGTTATATATGCATAGATTAAAGTAAAGCTTCAAAGAAGCTCCCCCTTAACTCATGCATAACAAATAAGTAATAAGATATGGCATTGAAGTACATAAAAAAAATAAACATGTATGCAAATATAAGGAGATAAACATGCCAAACAAGCATAAAACTCATCAAATTCTTTTTTGTCCTATTTGCAAAAATAAAACAATATGCGTAAACATAAATTCTTTCAAAACATGCATATATATCTAAAATACTTCTCCCCCTTTTTGTCAATCGTCAACAAAGGGGTAAAGTAAAAATAAAACAATGTTGTCCCTCTTTTTGTCAAAAACAAAAAATCAATAAAGGGGTGACATTAAACAAATCAATAAAAGAGATATATGTGATATACATTGATGAAGAGGAAGACGCTAAGTTAACTTTCCTACATACATGTATTACATGAAGAAGGGATGGCAGGCCCTAATTCACATAACGCATAATATGCAATGCATAAGAGGAGATGTGAAGCTCCCCCTACACACGTGTACCGCATAAGGAAGAGTTGTCAAGCTCCTCAATATAAGATACACTCAACATGAATTTATATGTAGAAGAGATGTTAAGCTCCCCTTGCATATAGGCAACACAAATTAAAACATTTTTAATATTTCTTATTAAAACAAAATTTTGAATTTTCTCAATAAAACAAATTTGAGATATCTTAGTAAATCAAATTTTAAGATATCATATAAACAAAATTTTTAAGGTACCGCTTGTAATCAAATTTTGAGATACCAATTGTAAATAAACATTATAAATTTTGAATTTTAATTAAAAATAGAATCATATTCATACCAATTGAAATATATGGATATCAAATTGAAGATTATTGCACATTTTTGATATTAATAAAAAAAATACCAATTGTAAAACTAATGTATAAGCTTATATAAAAAATACCAAATGAGAAATCAATTGAAAATTAAGATTTGAATTAAGCTTAGCATAAACATACTTTGTACTTAAAACATGTAAATATCTTATAAATCAAGCACAAATAAATCATATATATGTATGAAAATGAAAATAGAAATTGATATTATTTGAAATGAAGCATACATATATAGGAAACAAAATATGAGTATATACAAAAAAAAAATATCAATTGAGATACCAATTGAAAATATGATGTAAATCAAGTATATAACTCATAAACTACCACCCTTTTTATGCACAAGATAAAAAATTTTAATCAGGCTTGTAAGGCATACTCGCCCATCCGTCCACCCATAAGGGGGTTGGTAGGGGTTTTCAAAATTAGGTGTTTAAAAAATATTTTATAGTGAAAAATATTACCAAATTGAAGAATAAATAACTAGTTAAAGTAATTTTTGAAAAACTAGTTAAAGATCCTTCAAAACATGAAACCAAATTATATGTCTATCATGAAACATACTAAATACATAGGAGTTGTCACTCAAGATCTATAAAGCTCATAAAGACTCATGAAAATATAGTCATGAGAAAACAAATTAAATATGAGTGTACAAACAACATGTGAATAGCATATTCATGAAAATTAATCACTAAAGCTTAAAACAAACATGAATCTTATTTTTATCAAAACATGAAAAACATGAAATTTTTTCATAAAAAAAAAACTTCTAGGTATATGTATGATTTATCCAATCCTAACAATATGCATACATATCCCAAATATAAAAAGAGTCCATAATGTAAATTGCATGAAGGCAAATGACTCATGGGGTATACATGTATATTTATTAGATGTGAATACAAAATACATATACATGAAGTAAAACATGAAAGTAGGCAAAACAAGTGTAAATGAGAGAATCATCAAAACTAGGCTATACATGTGCATATAGTGAGTACAAATGAACAATGAAGCGCAAACGTATATGAAACAATTTGTTGCTCACTACTTGTACACGTATATACACAAGTTTTGACATAAATAAGTTATATACCTCATGAAGCACAAATAAAACATGAACATGCTAAAAATATCATATTTGAAAAAAACATGTAAATAAACTAGGAGTTATTAGAGATAGTTACCAACACATGAACTATACTCCAAATCCCCAGAACATGGTGGTCGTCCCACCAAACCTCTTTGATAGCGGTGCATCAAAAGTATGTCCATCATGTCCATGTGCATCCACCACCAAGGCACCATCCCTCTCACGTTTTATGAGAGCCCACACCTACATCAAATACAAAAAGTGGAGATTTTGGTACCCATTTTCTTTTAGGCCCATGTGGGTTAGTCTTATAAGGAACCCAAATATTTTTCTTATTAACAAAATTTGAAGAATTTATTCTATCATAACAAAATCTTGCTAAATGGTCTTTACGACCACAATATGCACATTTGTACACTTTAGGATGCATATGTGTATGAGTGTGGTCATGGCGTGTAAAGTGTGCATATGCATGATGTGGGTGTTGTGCATGAACATGGGGAACTTGTTTCTTTTGAAATAAGGATTCCAATTTTTTATGATTAAATGCACAATTGCTCAAAGTTGAGCTTAAAAAATCAATTCTATTTTTCAAAAATTTAATCTCGTTTTGATTAATAGTGACATGTAAAGCATGGTGAGAATGAGAATCATTTTTCTTATTCTTTTTAGAAACTTTTTCTTTTTCTTTTTCAACCATTTTTCTTTTCAAAGAAGTGTTTTCTTGCAAAGTAACTTCATTTTGTTTTTCCACCAAAATAATCTTATCTTTTAAAGAAGTATTTCCTTTACATAAATCATTCAATTTAGAAAGCAAGGAATTATTTTCATTTTTCAAATTTTCATTTTCTTTTTCAATGCATGCAACTTTTGTTTAAAGGAATCATTTTCTTTTAATATGCAATCAAATTTATTTTTCATTTTCTTATTTTCTTTTCTAAGCATGTCATATTTTTCAAGAAGTTGTTGACAAAAAGATGTAAGCTCATCATATGACATATCAACATCTTCATCTACCTCAGATTCGGTAGTTACCTCAAGGGGTTTATCCCCTTGGACCATGTAGCACACGTTGGAAGCGTCACTTCCAACATCTGAGTTGCTCCCACATAATATTGTTCTTTTTCGTCAAGGGAGAGTATTGTGTTCCAAACTACAAAAGCCGAGTCAATGTTAGCAACCCTACATAAATAATCATTGTTTAGGTTACTCTTTAATACATGAATGGCTTTTGAGTTAGCCTCAATATACTTGCTATTATTAACATATGAATCTTTAATAGTAGCGAGATAAACATGAATGCCTAGACTTTTGAGGTACATAGACATCTTAACCTTTCAAGTTTGGATGTTAAGAATGTCAAAAGTGGGAGGTGACATGAAATCCATAGTGTGTGTTGATTGGAGTTCATTTTTGTATCATTTTCCACTTCCATATCATGCTTTATATAGAGAAAAAAAGATTTTTATTGTTTTTTTCTCTCTTTTTTCAGGTCCACCATTAATGGAGATGAAGGCCCATAAACGAGGAATTTACAAGAAATTAAGGGATTAATTAAAGAGCCCAAAAGAAGAAGCCCAAAAGGAGAAGCCTAGGTTTGGAGTCGTCCACGAATATTCCCGACTTTCTAGAAGGTCCAGCGAGGCATACGGACGCTAACAGAATGGCAATAGAAATTGTTGGCGCAACGGCCAAGATTCCGCCGCGGAAACGCGGCTCAGAGCCGCGTTTCCGCGGTAAGCATCTGGCCGTTGAGCCAGCATTTAATCCCACGGCTGAGATTTGAGGGCCTCATCCCCTGGAGCCTATAAATAGACCCCTAGGGCCTCTATAAAGAGGAGAAGAGGAGAGAAGAGAAAAGAAAAGGACAGAAGAGAAGAGCTTTGTATTTTTAAGAAAATTGTAGGGATTTTCTCTAACTTTCTTTAGTTGCTCTTGTAATCTTCTTTCTCCTTCTAGAATTCAGCAAAGAAAGAAAGAGAGAGTGAGAGATCTTGTAATTGGAGAGGTGACAACTCAAATGCAAGAATTGATCCTTCTTTCTTCTCATCTTTACTCATTTTAGTGATTTACTTTCTTCAAGCTTTTATTACTATTGCATCTTCTTCTACAATGAATTGTTGGGCGCTTTTTATTTTAATGTCTAGCTAACTTTCTAACATGACTAGCTAACCTCTAACTTTACTAACTTCTAACTCTTGGGTGATTGCTAATTCATGTGATTCATTGGATGCTTTATTGTAGTCTTGTAATTTCAAGTCTCTATTATCCCTAATGAAGATGAGTTACTTTAATTCTTGGCAAATGCTTGTTTTCATTCCATATGATTCATGTGAGCCTCATTTGGAGCCTTGTCTTTAGAACAAGTGCCTTGATGGAGCACCTAACTATGCTATTGATTAGTAGTACAACTTTCTTACTTCAATGCTAGCTCGAGTATGACTTTGATGGACTAATGAATCTTGTATCTTCTTTCTTAGCATGTCCTTGAGTGACTATCCTTGATTCCATCACTGAAAATCTATCTCGGGAGCCGATGAATTAATGAGGCTATAAGTCAAGCCGAGAAGATCACTCATCCTCTACATGGGAAAGTATTTTGACCAAACAAGCAAGACAAATTTTTGCCGATGAATCAACATGAGGCATGCATCACCCTATGAGATTAGTAAGTTAGTAAATTAGAAGAGTTAGCTAGTCATGATTTTTCTCTCTAAAGTCTTTCAAAGTTTTCTTTCTTAAAGTTCTCTTTTCAAGCTACATCCAAGTTCATTTCACTTTCCTTTCCATCCTTTTCCTTTTTATGCAACAAAATCAACAAAGAATTTTTCATCTACTTTCTATGTCATTTTGTTTTTCTTGAACATAGAAGAACTTTCGTTTTCTTTCTTAAAACAAACCCAATTCCAAAACTGTGAATGCTTCTATCGTAAACTCTCCCTGTGGATCGACCCGTATTAGCTTATGCTACGACGGTGATTCGGAAGGAGTAAAGAAAATCTGTGAATACACTTTGGAGTTTTTGAACATCAACATACGAGCATCGAAGGTTGACTCTAAGCCCTCTCTCTCTGAATACGATCACCTATCACGAATCCCCAATGCACCAAAGGAGAAAATACCAATAAATGACAATTTCCCTGACGAACACATTTTTACAATGTGTAAAGAGCCCTGGTATGCGGATATAGCGAATTACCTTATTACCGGGCGAACACCTTCCGATTGGTCAGGTCAGGACAAACATCGCTTCATGAGTCAAATGCGGTTTTTCTTTTGGGATGAACCGTATTTATTCAAATATTGTCCTGACCAGATAATACGAAGGTGTCTTCCTGAGGATGAACATCAGAGTATTTTGACATTCTGTCACAAGTTAGCTTGCGGTGGACATTTTGGTCCACGAAAAACTGCTGAGAAAGTACTTCAGAGTGGATTCTACTGGCCCACTCTCCTTAAAGACGCGTATACTTTCTGCAAGCTCTGTGACAGATGTCAAATGATGGGTCGAATCACGCGGAAAGACATGATGCCCTTTACACCCATCTCGGAGGTCGAAATTTTTGATTTGTGGGGCATTGACTTTATTGGACCCTTTCCTCTGTCCTATGGCAGCCAATACATTTTGGTGGCTGTAGATTATGTTTCCAAATGGGCTGAAGCAATTCCAACAAGGACAAATGACAATCAAGTTGTCATCAAGTTCTTACGGGAAAATATCATCTCACGCTTCGGAGCCCCCCCGTGTGATAATTAGTGATAACGGGAGTCATTTCTGCAATCGGGCTTTTGAAGCCCTAATGCGCAAATACTCTATTTCTCACAAATTATCCATGGCATATCATCCTCAGACCAACGGGCAAGTGGAAGTCACCAATAGACAAATCAGACTCATATTGGAGAAAACCGTTGGACAGAATCGTAAGGATTGGTCCAACAAACTCACTGATGCCCTATGGGCATATAGGACCGCTTACAAGACTGTCATCGGTATGTCTCCATATCGAATTGTATTTGGAAAACCCTGCCACTTGCCTGTGGAGTTAGAACACCGAGATATGTGGGCATTAAAGCAGCTAAACTTGGACTTGGACAAAGCCGGTGCGCTGAGAAAATTGCAAATATCCGAGCTAGAAGAGCTGAGAAACGAGGCATATGACAACGCTCGGATTGCAAAACACAAAACTAAGCTCTTCCATGATAAATGTTTGAGGATTTTACCTGCACACAAAATATAGAATTTTAGATTTAGAAATAGAGATGTTCAAGGTGCTCAATTCTATCCGCTGTAGCAATGGCTATGCGGGTCGTGATCCTCAGGGAGGGACTAGCGATGGAAGCTTGTTTAGCAAGTTCTCTAAAAAATTCTTCTTTTAGTTATTTTTAAATAAAAAAATAATAGTTAAAGTCAGGTTAGGAAGAAAGTGGTAGATTAAGAAGATGGAGAAATAGAAGCGATATTTACAATGAGTTGGGAAAGAAAGAGTTGGAAGATGAGGTGTTGGTGATTTAATCTACAGAAATAAAAGAAAAGAAATAAAATTAAAGAAATACTTACCTTAGTTTGGTTGATGAATTACCTGAAAATCTTGCATGTTCTACCTTGCTTCGGAGGCGTTCAACGCATAAGTCATAGGATCGAGCCCAGTCCCCGTTCGCATTATATCATCAAGCTGGGCAAGAATGAAATGATACGGATCTTGAGGAGGAGAACATCTCCATGAAGTATCGTTGGCACTCACAAAGACTTTGTTATACTTGTGCTTCGGAATTCACTTGCATTCTCATCAAAAATCAACAGACGTAAAGTAGAAAAGGAAAAGAAAAAGAAAAGGAAAGTAAAGCGATGAACATAAAATAAATGTTTACCTTTATTACTTGAAACAATGGAAGAAAAGAGGAGGGTACATCGGTGTCACTCTCAACATAGGCCTCTCTCTCTTACTTACATAAAAAAAATAAAAATTACAAAAAGGAAATAAAACCTAAGTTACAATCTACAAGAAAGCTTAAGAAAAAACCTAGATTTGGCTCTGTACTACGCTGCCCCCTCTTCTCTGTTGCTCTGCAGGGGTATTTATAGGGGCTGAAAGACATAGAGTCCCAATACAACTCTCCCACGAAAGCCGGTATCCAGAGTCATCTGAATTGCCGCGGAAACGCGGCTTTGGCCGCGTTTCCGCGGCCAAGTGTTGCCTGCTGGCCACGCGCTTTCGCGCGTGGCCTCCTCTGGTCCGTCCATCTGGGCCTATCCGTTTAGATCTGGCATCTCGACTCTTCAATTTGAAAATTCGGGATAACTTGGGAAGCAAGTTACCCTAAATTCAAATCTCTTCCAAAACGAATTTCATCCTTGCACTCTCCTTCTTTTATATTATCCTCATCCTGCAAGCATTTAGGGTTGAATAGAAGTCCATCCCTTCCCTTTTTTAGTATTTTAAATATTTGCATTTTGTAATTGCAATTTTGACATTTGGTAATTGCAATTTGGCACTTGGGCTTGGACATGGGCTTTTGGGCTTCATTTAGGCTTTTATTTCTTTATTTTTTATTACTCAAGGCCTGCACACAATAAATAATAAAACATTAGTAATAGTGCAAAATTATAGGAATAAATGTGATAGTAAATGTATTGATAAATATGCACTTTTTACTACCTATCACACCCCCACACTTATCTTTTTGCTCGTCCTCGAGTAAAAATCAAAAAGAAAAAGAAAAACTAATCTAGCTAACTCACTTTCGTAGGAATCACGGTTGCACTTAGCATGTGCAACAAGCCGTTAAACCCCTAGGTTACCCTAGAGGACGAGTGTTGTCTCGTGAGGGTTTTCAGCGGATTACACCCACAAAATCCATAAAAAGAAAAATATTTAAAATATGTTTGAAGAGACTAAGTAGTCTATAAGTTTTTTAGGATTATCATTTTTATTCATTCTTAAACTTAGTCTTTATATAGTAAATTGTTATCCATTTTAGGTAAGGATCAAAATTGAATTTTTGTATAGTCTTTTTCGTTACAAAAATTCATATGCATCCTTGTGAATCTTTACTAGGAATTCCTTAACTTGGACTATCATGCCTCTTTTTTTCAATTATTATTTTCTCTTTTTTTTTCTTTTTTTTTTTGATATGTATAACTCATCTAATTTTCTTTCGTGTAAGCATGAAGGCTTCTTGAGGCCCTCTTACCTAACTAATTGACTATTAGATGTGTTAGTACATATATAAGTAATATTTCTTAGTTTTCTTAGGCTTTCTAATCCACCCATGTAGCGAACTTAAAGTCGGTGGCTCCCAAACTAGTTAGTCTTAGGGCACCGGGTGAGAAAACACCCCACGGACTTAAGGATTCGAGTGAACTAGGCCACAAAACTAAGGTTTTTATTTATACAATCACCTTTAGGCGTGAGTACTTATGCTTCTTGAGGCACATGTATCCAGCTTAATCAGTGAATTTCCCTTTCTTTTTTTTCAATTTTTTTTATTTTTTATAGGGCACAAGAGTCTTTGTCTTAGAATCCTAGATATGTAAATGTATTAGGTATGCACATTTCATTAAGGTAAAAATTAAGACTAATTAATTATTCAATTTTTCCTCCTATACCTAAAAATTCAACAATTTATTTATTTTGACCAAGTTTTTAGAAATCCTAATCATGATTTTCCTAATTCTTAAGACTAACTTAGATTTCTTTCAAAAGATAAGTTAAAATATTGCCCCTTTTTTAATTTTTTTATTTTTTTATTTTTTATTTTTATTTTTTTAGTATCTACCAATATTAGTATGTTAGTAAACCCTCCCCCGCACCTATCTCATGCATTGTCCTCAATGTATGAATGAATGCATGTATGCATGAAAAAGAAGAAAGGGAAGGCAAATATTACCTCAAGGTGGTGGTTCCGGTGGTGGTCTAATTGGGCCAAGCGTTGCGGCCCAATCTACTTTTTGTGGAATTCGGAGGAACCCTCCTGATCAGCATTACTTTATACCATTTTTATACTCCTAATTATCTATTATTTGTATATAAATAATGTTACTTGGGTATATTTGATTATATTTTGCAGGGAATAGGTAAAAGAAAAAAAAGAGGAATCCGAATACTTTCAGCAATTAAATGCCGCAATTTGTAAAAGATTGGAAGATGCTTTTTGAGCATGCTGCGGTATTTTGATCATAACTTTGGCTACAGGATCTGAAAAATAGTCATCCAGGTGTCTACGGAAAGAGAATACAAAGATCTACAATCTTGCTGTTGATAACTTTTGCTGATTTGACTGTTTGAATGCTCGTATTGGCCATTTATAGAATCAGCCTGAAACAAAACTGAATTAATATGTAATATTTTTTTATCTGAGGGGGTTTTCTGTAAATATTCCTTATTATATAAGGAATACAAAGGGCTGCTGTATGGAGGCAGCGGGTGATCTAGGTTTTAGGTTTATCTTTTTTTTTCTTTGTTTACGAAAAGAGGAGGCTGTTTTTTTTGTTTCATTGGAGAGTATTTTTTTTAGGGATTATATTTTTAGGGTTTTGTTTTTGTTTATATAATTGGGGCTGGTTCTTGTAGCAAAGAGTTTTGTTAAATATTATATATGATTTTGAATGCTTTGATCATGGTGGCCTTGTATCTCTTTTTGTTGATTGCATCTGCCATTTAATGCCTCCATCATAAGCAGTTGCACTTTGGGTTCCGCGCGAGGAGAAAAGCCAGCCACTGTAAGGTAAAGTTTTTTATTTATTTATTTTTTTTAGTTAGTTTCATTAGTTTAATTAATTAGAGTTTCAGTTAATTGTTTAATTAAACTTAGATAATCTTAAACTAATTTAATTAGTTCAGTTTATTGTTAATTTGATCATGAGTAGCTAATTTGTTGCAAGCGCTTAGGGGAGATGAACCTAGATTTAATTCTTGTGGACCGAGTCATTCTCCTATTTATGACGTATACACACCAATTGACCTACTACTTTTAGGAAATTAATTTCTAGAATAACTAGATATTTGACAGGCTATGTATCGGGGGTTAATGGTCCATGCTTAGGGTCTGTTGCATTTATGTTATCTGTTTAACTTAATTAATTCATCTTTGATGGACTATGTAACATGATAATAGCTTGTGCTTAAATCTAGCGTTCAGAATTAATGTGCCTCTTAGACATAGAGATTTGGTGTGTATTACAAACTAGTATGGAGACCAAAATTGTCCGCTTGATGCTCGTTTAGGAGATTCGATCCTAGGTGCTTAACCTTTCTTTTACTATAATTAGTTCACATAGCTCACAAAATCCCTAAATCTTTTGATCCATTCGTGTAGAAGTGTCATAACTAAAAGAACCACCTGTCCCTGTGGACCGACCCTCAAGTGCTACATCGAACGACCGTGCACTTGCAGTTATTTTAAAACGAGGAGACAGAATCTCCCCACCAAGTTTTTGGCGCCGTTGCCGGGGACACGGTGTTCTATCTTTAGTTTTGACACTAATATCGGATTTAAAAAAACATAAAAAAATAAAAAAATAAAAACCAATTAAAAATTAGTATAGTTTCAGTCCATTCCCACATCGTCATTTTCTCTTCACATCACCTTCACCCAATTTGTCCGTGATCCTGATTTATGTCAGCTTGGTTACGAGACTCAAGAGGACGTCTAGTTGGTAAAGATTCAAACGAGTCCAAAATGACTACTATTTCACAACCGGTTCTTATGGATCGATGGTATCCTCCTCGATCATCACGTCCTTCCTGCATCCAACTCCCAGCGGCTAGTGAAAACAATTACGAACTTAAGCCGCAGTACATCATGATGCTCCCAAGGTTTTCCGGGCTGGAATCAGACGATGCATATATGTTCATCAGTGAATTTGAAGAGGTCTGTGCAATGATGAAGATCCAACAATTGAGTGATGATGCAGTTAAGTTAAGGTTCATTCCATTTGCACTTCAGGACAATGCTAAAAAGTGGTTGTATAGCCTGACCATCAACTCAATCACAACGTGGGCGGAATTTGTCGCAGTCTTTCTAAAGAAATTCTTTCCAATGCATAAGACTGCAAGAATATGGAGTGAGATAAGCCAATTTCGTCAATATGACAAAGAACCATTCTGGAGATACCTAGAAAGGTTTAAGGACCTTCTAGCACAATGTCCCCATCACGGCATTGAGAAGTGGCGTCTCTGTCAAATAATTTATGAAGGTGTATATTATCAATCTAAAACCTTACTTGAATCCATGAGTCATGGGGACTTCATGATGATGACAGAGGACGATGCATGGAAATTCGTCGAAGATATGGCAGAAAAGACCATGCAGTGGGAGGGATTTACCGAAAGATCTTCAATAATAACTCCTACATTAAGGGGCGATGTCCACTCAATTGAGAACTCAAGTGTTGTTGAAGCTAAGGTGGCTGCTTTAATGAGAAGAATAGAGGCACTGGAACTCAAAAGGACTCCTGCACAGCTCGATCACATAAATCAGATATTCACACCGAGCTGTTACAAGTGCCACTCTCCAACTCATGAGTTGGAAGATTGTCCACTGCTCCCTAATCCACTAGCCGACGGCCAAGATCAACTAAATGCCACGTTTCATCACCAACGAAATGATCCCTATGCCCCAACTTACAATCCAGGATGGAGAGATCATCCTAATTTTTTTTGGAACCATGGGACATACCAAAAAGGTCCCTTGTCCAATGAGAATCAGCTAAATAGTGGACAAATTTCAAGACCGAATGTGGGACTAAATCAAATCAACCAGCTTTTGTGAACCCACATTCCACTCAATCTTCTCCCTCACAATTATTTGCAAATCCAATAATTCCTCCACCAGGGCTTGGGAACGAACAAGAACATAAGCTGAGTAACATGGAAAAGACATTCACTTCCTTCATGCAGTCAGTAACACAAATGTTGAATGCCAATCAACAGATGATAAATCGTCTCGAGTTAAAAGTGAGCCAGATGGCATCACAAATTAATGAGAGGGAGAAGGAAACATTCCCAAATCAATCTGTGGTTAATCCAATGTCAACTCCTTCCAGTTTTGCTCATGTCAACGCAGTTCATACATTGCGATCTGGAAAGAAAATTGACAATCAAGTGGTGATGCCCGACCAAGCGAGTCCTTCTTTTCCCAAGGTTGTCCCATCCTATTCTGGCTCAGATGAATTGAAAGAAAAAGAAAATAAGATAGTAAATGAGCCTCTATATGAGCCACCAGCACCATTTCCAAATAGGCTCAAACCGAAGAAGCATCCTGCTTAAGTGGAAAAGGCTCTTGAAATTTTTAAGCAGGTAAAGGTCAATATTCCACTTTTAGATGCAATTGAGCAGGTCCATTCTTATGCAAAATTCTTAAAGGACCTTTGCACAAAGAAGAGAGCAAACAGGTCCCCAAAAAAGTCTTTCTTGCGGCAAATATTTCTGAGATTCTGTCCAATTCGATCCCTGTGAAGTACAAAGATCCTGGCTGCCCAACAATCTCATGCACAATAGGGAACACAGTTATCAAACAAGCCTTACTAGATTTGGGAGCGAGCGTAAACCTACTTCCCTATTCGGTATACCAACAGTTAGAGTTAGGAGAGTTAAAACCAACCAAGGTCACACTCCAATTGGCAGATAGGTCAATAAAAATCCCTAGAGGGGAGATTAAAAATGTTCTGATTAAGGTTGGTGAATTTATCTTTCCTGTGGACTTCATCATCCTTGACACAGAACCTATGATGAACCCTCGTGGCCAGATTCCTGTGATCTTGGGTAGGCCATTCCTAGCAACTTCGAATGCTTTGATCAACTGTCGTAGCGGTTTAATGAAACTCACATTTGGAAATATGACAGTTGATCTGAATATCTTCAACCTGGAAGGGCAACAAAGTGAGCCATCAACTGAATTCTTTGAAGTAAATATGATTCAAAGTCGATCAAATGAATTCGAGGATGACCAGATGAATACAGACTTTGGGCGTACTCACCAAAGTTTTGACGAGCTATGTGAGGAAGAGATCAGGATGTTTGATGAAATAAATCAACAGGTTAATCATGTGTCATCCCTGATTCAAGAAATAGCGAACGATCATATCGACAACGAGTCAATAAATTTTGGTTGTAAATACTGCGAACAAAGCTTTGAAAAGATCTTTGAGAATGAGCTTTTACTCCTGGATGAATTGGAGGGACACACATTCCCCATAAGATTCTTTGATAAAAGTTTTGAAGAGATATTTGACGATGAACTTAAATTCTTAGCTATTGATCAAGCTTGCTCACATGAAAGGAAAGATAATAAGATTGAGCTAGGAGTTAATGTTGCGGGAGTGAGTCCTCTTTCTAACTTGCTGAAAAGAAGAAAGCGGAAGAGGAAGAGGATAAAGAAAAAGAGTGTGATGATCAAGTTTAAAGGAGGTTGTACTGAAATGATAAAGGGTTCTAATTTACAAGTAAAGTCGATGAAGAGAACCCACTTTGAGAGTGGAAAAAGATCAAGTGGGAGGAACCGACATAGTTTAAACTATATGTGCGGAAAACGGGGAGTTGTGCATATGTATATATTTGTTTTATTTTTTTAGTTTTTGAGTCTTTTTATTTCTCTTTTAGTTAGTTGAGTCAGTTTTAGTGAGTCTTTGATTTATCTCTTTCTTTAACCTATGTGCCGAGTTTATTACAAGTGATACAGGATAAGCAAAGGAGGCATCCACCACACACATGGAGAATTTTCGTTGATTCGACAACTTGATTTCCTAGTGCACTGTGAGTATTTCTAATTCTAGCATACTGTATATATTTTTATATCTTTTGTATGCTTGGAGTGTATGGTCATCATGATTGTGTGCATGTTTTCGATGTGTAAATTACATGCTATATTCATTCTATCTCTGTATTCAAGTATATGCATGAGGACATGGCACAGTTTAGGTGTGGGGGGGAAGATTCATATTTCTTTTGTTTTAGGAGCCTTTTTTGTTTTGTTTTAGTTTTAGGGTTTTCACTTTATTTCTCTTTTCTTTCTTTATTTAGAGTCTTAAAAAAAAATATGTGAAAATTTTGAAAATTTTCTGCAAATGAGTAGCTAGTATGTGAGTGATTTAGTATCCATGAGTGGATTTTAAGGATAAGATCAAGATGAAAGAGTTATAAAGTCTTAAAATAAAGAGTAGAATCTAAAACGGACATACCATCTAAACTTAGTCTAAGTGATTATGTACCCAATAGCACTTACACTATTAGTTCATAGGCTTGGGATATTGATTGCAACTAAAAAAAAAAAGAGAGAGAAAAATTATGAAAGTTGTAATTAAATATTCCCAAGCTTAAGAACTACATCACGATCACGGGGTACATAGGATCTGAAACTTAGGACAGGTGGTGTAAAGTTTTGGATTTGAAACTTTATTTTATAGCCAATATAATTTCTTGAATTGAGGTTTTACTTGAAAATGAAACTCTTGAAAATTGATGATCTTACTAACTAGTTACCAAAAATAAAAAATAAAAAAATAAAAAAATAAAAAATAAAAAAATTTGAATTGTTTTCCTTTTCTTGATTTTCGGTTATCCTTATTTTACTTTTATTTATTTCTTAATATCTAATTTTCTTGGATTTTGTGGGTGTAATCCACTGAAAACCCTCATGAGACAAAACTCGTCCTCTAGGGTAACCTAGGGGTTTAACGGCTTGTTGCACATGCTAAGTGCAACCATGATTCCTACGAAAGTGAGTTAGAGTAATTTAGTTTTTCTTTTTCTTTTTATAAGTTTTGCTCGAGGACTAGCAAAAGATAGGTGTGGGGGTATTTGATCAGCATTATTTTATACCATTTTTATACTCCTAATTATCTACTATTTGTATATAAATAATGCTACTTGGGTATATTTGATTATATTTTGCAGGGAATAGGTAAAAGAAAAAAAAGAGGAATCCGAATACTTTCAGCAATTAAATGCCGCAATTTGTAAAAGATTGGAGGATGCTTTTTGAGCATGCTGCGGTATTTTGATCATAACTTTGGCTACAGGATCTCAAAAATAGTCATCCAGGTGTCTACGGAAAGAGAATCCAAAGATCTACAATCTTGCTGTTGATAACTTTTGCTGATTTGACTGTTTGAATGCCCGTATTGGCCATTTATAGAATCAGCCTGAAATAAAACTGAATTAATATGTAATATTTTTTTATCTGAGTGGGTTTTCTGTAAATATTCCTTATTATATAAGGAATACAAAGGGCTGCTGTATGGAGGCAGCGGGTGATCTAGGTTTTAGGTTTATCTTTTTTTTTCTTTGTTTACGAAAAGAGGAGGCTGTTTTTTTTTGTTTCATTGGAGAGTATTTTTTTTAGGGATTATTTTTTTAGGGTTTTGTTTATGTTTATATAATTGGGGCTGGTTCTTGTAGCAAAGAGTTTTGTTAAATATTATATATGATTTTGAATGCTTTGATCATGGTGGCCTTGTATCTCTTTCTGTTGATTGCATCTGCCATTTAATGCCTCCATCATAAGCAGTTGCACTTTGGGTTCCGCGCGAGGAGAAAAGCCAGCCACTGTAAGGTAAAGTTTTTTATTTATTTATTTTTTTAGTTAGTTTCATTAGTTTAATTAATTAGAGTTTCAGTTAATTGTTTAATTAAACTTAGATAATCTTAAACTAATTTAATTAGTTCAGTTTATTGTTAATTTGATCATGAGTAGCTAATTTGTTGCAAGCGCTTAGGGGAGACGAACCTAGATTTAATTCTTGTGGACCGAGTCATTCTCCTATTTATGACGTATGCACACCAATTGACCTACTACTTTTAGGAAATTAATTTCTAGAATAACTAGATATTTGACAGGCTATGTATCGGGGGTTAATGGTCCATGCTTAGGGTCTGTTGCATTTATGTTATCTGTTTAACTTAGTTAATTCATCTTTGATGGACTATGTAAGATGATAATAGCTTGTGCTTAAATCTACCGTTCAGAATTAATGTGCCTCTTAGACATAGAGATTTGGTGTGTATTACAAACTAGTATGGAGACCAAAATTGTCCGCTTGATGCTCGTTTAGGGGATTCGATCCTAGGTGCTTGACCTTTCTTTTACTATAATTAGTTCACATAGCTCACAAAATCCCTAAATCTTTTGATCCATTCGTGTAGAAGTGTCATAACCAAAAGAACCACCTGTCCCTGTGGACCGACCCTCAAGTGCTACATCGAACGACCGTGTACTTGCGGTTATTTTAAAACGAGGAGACAGAATCTCCCCATCACCTCCAGAAATCTCTCTTGTATAACCCACTAAAATGATGTCTGTATGAACATTTTTTAAAAATTCCACCCCATCAAATTTTCAAATTTCATAATTATTTTCAGAGTCAATTGTGTCAACCGCCTTGTCCCAAAATGGAGTGTGAAAAGATGGAATGATTGACTTGGACGTCAGAGTACGGAAACGAATACCAACTCAGGAAACTAACTTAAATCAAGTAAGGGTTCAGGAGTCGAGCTTAGTTCAAGAAGTGGGTCCAAATCAAGAAGTTAAAACTCAAGTCCATAATCATTTTCCCACAATGGAATGTGACTTAATATTGGTGATTCAAGTTCAGGAATGATAGGTGTGGGAATCAAAACTGACTCTAAAATATTACCTAAGTCGGGTAACAAAACAGGAGTCAATATTGATTCGAGAATTTGAACTTGATCACAGATTTGAGAATCTAGGTCACATTTCTCATTGAGTTCAATGTCATAAAAATGAGAACTTGCCAATTTGTCAATGGGACTTTCAAAATTATAAATTGGTCAAGTTCAATATGATCATCAAAAATGGGTGATTCAATTTCATGATGAATTGGCACAGGATCCAATGTTGACTCGGGGAAAGATTGAAATCAGGTGGAGACACCGGAGTCATTATTGAATCAGGAAGTAAAATTGAATCACTAGGTTGAGGTTCATGATCATATTCATTCTTAAGTTCTATTTCAGGAAAGGAATAACTTGCCAAACTATCAATATCATTTTCAAAAATTGGAGTTTGGGCAAGTTCAAATGATTGTACTGAATTAGAATCTTGTTGTCCAAAACAGCGTGGCTCGTCGGCTCTAACAGAATGGTTAGCGACATCAGAAATGGCCGAACGGTGAGAACGTAAAGTTTGAACCATCATATCTATTTCATGATCACGAGCTAATCTAGCCTGAGTCATGGCTTCAAGCATCTTTTCATAGTCGATTGGTGTATCATTTTGTTGTGATTGGACTTGAAAAGAGGAAGTGTAGTTGGGACAATCGTGATGAAATCGTGAGTCGATCAGATTCTGGGATTGTTGCTTGGACTCACGCATCATTATGTCCAAGATTGATGGTGATTGTTGCTTGGACTCATGCATAATCATCATTTCCAAGATAGATGGTTTTCTATTTTGAACTGGTGGATCTGAGTATGAATCTTGGAAATATTGTGGACAAGGTGGGTACGGAGGACAAGTTGGTTGAAAATTGGACTCGGGGGAGGCGAATCCCCATGGACTCTGTGAAGAGTTGAAATTGTTATGGAAATTATGGTCATAAGATGGGGGCATGGGTTATATTTATTCGGATAAGACCATTCTGGCACACTAGGTTGGTCAAAGTTATGATATGCCGGGTTGGTAATATCTGAAAAAGAGGTTGGTGTGTAATATGGATTCTCATTAAAATTGAAAAAATTGTTGTTATAGGCCATATCACACAAACACAAACAAAGAAAAAGAAAACAAACAAATAAGCAAACAAAAAAAAAATTCTAACCTAAGTTAGGGTAGACCTATGACCTAGACGACTCCTAACTGGTTAGACTGTCCATGGGAGGTCTAATGCAAACTTTGACCACAAGCTAATCAGCTAGGTCAGGGTAAGATTGGTGGGAGGTTTTCCGTCAAAGACGTTCCTTAATTAAGTAACCACCAACCTTCAGGCTTTCGGCCCTCAATCCCCTTCCTAGACACTGATTTGGCAGGAGTCAAATTCCAACACCATTCCTCCCTCAAGATAATCTCCTAATTGAGTCCGAGATGTCCCTAGGGCCAACGTCTACTCATTTTTAGTTAGGCTTGGGTTAGTGAGTGAGGAGATTGTTTGTGGGCCAAGGAAGGGTGATGAAATCCCCACCTTATCTTATTTATAGGACAAGCCCTTAAGTCAATTTAGTGCACGTGTAAAGCAATAGAAAAATATTCACTCAAAGCAGAAAATCAGCCAAGGGTGCTTCCTAGTCTATATGCAATGCGAACGTACCTTGTCTCCAGCACTCTTCAACATAAATTAAAAATTAAATAGACACGTGCCTATATGCAAGAGTCTAAATTTTTTTTATTTTTTTCAACAAATAGGTTATTGTTAATTAATTAGGGTGATCACAGAGAAACGTTAACAGAGCAGTAAACAAATATTGTAATTTGCAGCAACCTGCAGAAAACTGAATGAGTAGTGAACTACTCAGGCCGCGAAAACGCGGCTTTTGCCGCGGAGCCGCGGCTCTGTAGTAGGCCCTGTTGCTCTGCCTTCGAGGGCAGAGGCTCAGAGTTGCTGTATGTCCTTTTCTGCTGTTATTTTTCTTGTTCTCCGAACCTGCAAACAGAAAGAATAAAGAATTAGTTATTTTTTTTAAGAGAATAACTTACCGTCCCTCCCCGGCAATGGCGCCAAAATTTTGTTTGAGGATTTTACCTGCACACAAAATATAGAATTTTAGATTTAGAAATAGAGATGTGCAAGGTGCTCAATTCTATCCGCTGTAGCAATGGCTATGCGGGTCGTGATCCTCAGGGAGGGACTAGCGATGGAAGCTTGTTTAGCAAGTTCTCTAAAAAATTCTTCTTTTAGTTATTTTTAAATAAAAAAATAATAGTTAAAGTCAGGTTAGGAAGAAAGTGGTAGATTAAGAAGATGGAGAAATAGAAGCGATATTTACAATGAGTTGGGAAAGAAAGAGTTGGAAGATGAGGTGTTGGTGATTTAATCTACAGAAATAAAAGAAAAGAAAGAAAATTAAAGAAATACTTACCTTAGTTTGGTTGATGAATTACCTGGAAATCTTGCATGTTCTACCTTGCTTCGGAGGCATTCAACGCATAAGTCATAGGATCGAGCTCAGTCCCTGTTCGCATTATTTCATCAAGCTGGGCAAGAATGAAGTGATATGGATCTTGAGGAGGAGAACATCTCCATGAAGTATCGTTGGCACTCACAAAGACTTTATTATACTTGTGCTTCAGAATTCACTTGCATTCTCATCAAAAGTCAACAGATGTAAAGTAGAAAAGGAAAAGAAAAAGAAAAGGAAAGTAAAGCGATGAACATAAAATAAATGTTTACCTTTATTACTTGAAACAATGGAAGAAAAGAGGAGGGTACATCGGTGTCACTCTCAACATAGGCCTCTCTCTCTTACTTACATAAAAAAAATAAAAATTACAAAAAGGAAATAAAACCTAAGTTACAATCTACAAGAAAGCCTAAGAAAAACCCTAGATTTGGCTCTGTACTACGTTGCCCCTCTGTTGCTCTGCATGAGTATTTATAGGAGCTGGAAGACATAGAGTCCCAATACAACTCTCCCATGAAAGCCAGTATCCAGAGTCATCTGGATTGCCGTGGAAACGCGGCTTTGGCCGCGTTTTTGCGGCCAAGTGTTGCCTGTTGGCCACGCGCTTTCGCGCGTGGCCTCCTCTGGTCCGTCCATCTGGGCCTATCCATTTAGATCTGGCATCTCGACTCCTCAATTTGAAAATTCGGGATAACTTGGGAAGCAAATTACCCTAAATCCACATCTCTTTCAAAACGAATTTCATCCTTGCACTCTCCTTCTTTTATATTTATCCTCATCCTGCAAGCATTTAGGGTTGAATAGAAGTCCATCCCTTCCCTTTTTTTAGTATTTGCAATATTTGCATTTTGTAATTGCAATTTTAACATTTGGTAATTGCAATTTGGCACTTGGGCTTGGACATGGGCTTTTGGGCTTCATTTAGGCTTTTATTTCTTTATTTTTTATTACTCAAGGCCTACACACAATAAATAATAAAACATTAGTAATAGTGCAAAATTATAGGAATAAATATGAAAATGTGATAGTAAATGTATTGATAAATATGCACTTTTTACTACCTATCAATAAATCAATCCATCGGAAAATTTTTGTCTCAGGATAAAAGGTTTTGTTATATAATTCAAGACTCCACCTCTTCCCAAATAAATTGAAAACCAGGTGGTCAGGACCATACATTGTTCAAAAGGTCTTCTCTCATGGTGCCATTGAAATTTTTGATCCAAAAAATGGCAATACTTTCACTGTCAACGGTCAACGCTTGAAGCCATTTTTTACCACTGAGTTCGAGTCACAAGATGTTCATGAACTTGGTCTTTGTGACCCAGTCTACAGGTGACCACTTCATTTGTACATTTTTCCAGTACTCACTGCATATCATTTTGGGACCCCTTCTGTAAATAATAAAAATAAAAATAATTATAAAAGAAAAAAATCTTTGGGGCCCCTGTTACCCACAACACAGCGACCCCCTTCCTCTCATTGATTACATGTCCATCATGGGGGCCCGCTGTACAGAGCAGGACCGAGGGCTCAAAGCCAGTACCACTTTTCGAAATGTGCATTGCGTAGGTCGATGGATTCAACGCAATATTCTAGGTCAGGACCACACAACTTCATTCAACAGGCCCGTGCTGCAAATAATACACGACCTCATGACTCGGCAGCACACGGTCTGCATTAACAAAACCATCTTCCATTGTATCATTGCCAATTCCTCACGCACACGTGGTGCTAAGTATTCACACCCTATTCTGATTACTCGTCTATGTAGGACTTTCCTACCGGATGATATTTTTATCGCATACGACAGGGTATTCATAGCACACGAGAGGGCCACTAGTGCCTATAATAGTTTTCTTCATGCGGTCTGGACCCCTAGTGTCCAATCTGAAGATGTGCCAGTGGAGTCCTCTTCAGAGGAAAGTTTAGAAGAAGAGGATGAGCCTGCCTTTTGGCGACAGGACCCCCCTATAGATTCACGTGCCTTCATGTCTACCATTTGACGGGGCATGAAGAAAATATTCCGGGGACAAAGTCGACTGCAAAAGTAAGTTGAGGAGCAGATGTCTCGATTAGACCGTATTGATGAAGGTCTTAGGCGTTCACAGTCGGCTGGACCCAACACCACCGCTGGTCCAAAACGACGACGAGGGTGACACTGTTTCTTTACCTATTTCATGCATACTTTATCTTGCATACATTGGGGACAATGCATGAGATAGGTATGGGGGGTAGATACTAACTTAGGATTTTTCATTTTCTTTTTAGGGTTTTTCATTTTCTTTAGATTTTTCATTCTCTTTTTAGGATTTTTCATTTTCTTTAGATTTTTCATTTTCTTGTTAGAAAAACCTTAAAAAAAACAGAGAGAGAGAGAGAGAAAATTTTGATCCATTTTTAAAGAATCAAACTTGATCTTAGGAATTAAGGATATTCTAAATTAAGATTTCTTAATATAAGTTGAAAAGAGGAGTTTGTTTGATTTTTAGGTTAAGAAAAAAAAAAGGGATAAGAAAGATAGCTAGATTTTAATCCTCTCTTTAGCATTATATACATTAAACATATTGAGGGATTAATTAAAGACTTAGTGATTCTATTTACACATATATATAATAAAAAATAAAATAATAAAATAATAATAAATAAAAATATAAATAAATAAATAAAATAATTACGGTTAGTTGTGCCTTAAGAAGCATGGCCAGTCACGCCTAAAGGTGGTTAAGTCCTTAACATTCGTGACCTAGTTTACTCGAGTCCTTGAACCTTAGGGATGTATCTTCATCTGGTGCCCTAAGACCGCTGGTTTGGGAGTCATCGATAAAAGGCTCGCTACATGGGTAAATTAGAAAGCCTAAGGAAGCTAAGGAGGTGTAAATAAATAAATAAATAAGTAAAATAAAAAAATTGTATATATTAGTAAATAAATGAACTCTAGTCTAAGAAAAATTCCTCATATATATAGATGTATATATACTAGGCTTGATGCAAAATCCGGTTTTCTCTCTATTCCTTAAAAACTTAATCTAAGCTGAAGACAAAACTTTAAATAGAAATTTATAAAAAGAAAAACAAGTTTAGAGTAACCCGAAACCGATAGATCAAGGAAATTCTTAAAAATATGGATCATAAATTTTTTCACTAACATTTTTCTTCTTTCTTGGATTTTGTGGGTGCAATCCGCTGAAAACTCTCAGGAGACAACACTCCTCCTCTAGGGTAACCTAGAGGTTTAACGGCTTGTTGCACAAGCTCAGTGCAATCGTGATACCTACGAAAGTGGTTCAATAATTTGTTGGCCCAAGGTTACAATCAACCCATGTTTAGTGTATTTTGATGATTACAAAACATATTAGTTATTTGTACTAATATTATTTGTTGCTTAAGTGTGTTTCAGGTTTATTATCATACTAGAAGTACTCTCACTCATATACAAAGTTTTTGGACTCAAATACAAGCTATTGGACTCAAGACAAGTCAAATTGGGCTCAAAGTGCAATATTGAAGATCAAGAGAAGATAGCTCAAGTTGAAGTCTTGAAGACCATTGTAGTTTGTAAGTTTAGTTTTGTAAAGATAGAATATGTGAAATTTGGCTCTAGGATTTGCACACACATTTGTTTTATATGTTTCTATGTTTTCAAAATATTTATTTCTAGGTTTATGCCTTAGTTTATACATACATGTACCCAAAGCTTTACATCTTCAAAAACTTGTTTAAATACATGTATATAAACTATTTTCAGCATAAAACTTAGCTTCAGATTTTTAAAGATTTTATACAAAATTTTCTATCTTAAAATCTGCCCAGAAAAACAGTTTTCCAGGCAGCCCGGTCGACCGGCTGCTGTGTCCGGACATGCACAAGTTGTGCATGTCTGTCGGTCGACCGGACCAACAGACCAGTCGACCGAAAACAGACGTTTGCTCTCTGTATCTTTCCGGTCGACTGGGTCGGTCGACCGGTAGAAGGAAACTGTGTTTCCTCTCTTGTGATCGGTCGACCGGCAGTCGACCGGAGCCACAACGGCTCTTTTGCCAGCAGAGTCCCGGTCGACCGGCAGTCGACCGGTAGGCCTGCAACACCTCCAACGGCTCTTTCCTCTTTGGGCTGTTCTGAAAATCTGTTTTATTTTCTGTTTTAACAGACTTTTTAGAGGGTTGTTGGGGTGCTTTTGCAGGTGATATTAGCTGGAAAAATCAGAGTTTTTAACCTATTCTCTCCCTATAAATAGTGGGAAATAGGCCTTAGTTTTCAACCAAGAAAAATACAAGTTTTCATTGTTTTTCAAGAGAAAGAGAAAAATAGTTTAAAGCTTTCATTTCCATTCTTTTAAGTTTGATTTTCAGTTGTTGTTTGATTCTTAATATCACTCTACAACTGAAGCTTTTCTCACAAACACTTCATAGAGCCAAAAATTTCATATTCTTTCTATAGGTGAAGTTGTAAAAGTGTGAGAGTGTTTGTAAAAGAGAAAGAGTGTTGTGGTCTAGTTGAGATCACCAATTTGTAATCCTTTGTTCTTGTGGAGACAAGTTCCTAAGGGGAATTTCTTTGTAAGGTGAAGCTACGGGCTTGAGGTCTTTGGAGGCCTAACTTGTACGGGATCCTAAGGGGATAGTGGAAACCCTTCACGGAGGTGAAGGCGGGGACTAGAGCTACGGGCTCGAACCTCGAAACAAATCACTTTGTTTGCGATTGGCTTGGCGTTCTTCTTGCTTAATTTCTTGCTTTAAATTACTTCCAATCTATTGCTTGTGAACTAACTTTTATTTGTGATATCCTTATTTGTTTATTTTACTTGCTTTCAATATTTCTTGCTATATTACTTGTGTGCATTTCATCATCGCATTTCATACTTGGAATTGTTCGATCACACCTCAATACAACACGGTTGCATTGCGCACCTCTAACCCATTTAAGGGGAATTGGGAGGAAGGAGTTCAGAACCTCGCAAGGGGTATTCGGCTCTTAGTCGTGTTTTGAGAGATCGTTGCATCACTCACTTAAGTAAAATTTAAAAAGAGCATTAGATTAGCAATTACACCTATTCACCCCCCCTCTAGGTGTATTTCAATTGGTATCAGAGCTTGGACTCTAGGATTTGGCTTAACAACCTTAGAGAGATCCTTATATTGCTAATCACTTCATTCATTTCCACATAGTAAACATGGCCGATGGCATTAAGACACCCCCTAAGTTTGATGGACTTAACTTTCCCATATGGAAGGTTAAGATGACCGTTTTCTTGCAATCTCTAGGTAGTCGAGTTGCAAAGGCCGTGACTAAACAATTTAGTGTACCCCCCGGTGATGAATCTACTTGGTCCGAAATTGAGACCAAGGAGTTTGATGCCAATGCTAGGGCACATTATGCACTCCTACAAGCCCTCAATGATGATGACATAGCTAGAGTCATCCATTGCAAATCCGCCTATGAGATTTGGACCCATTTGCTAGTAACACATGAGGGGACATCACAAGTGAAGAGGGCCAAGATAGACCTTCTTCGGTCCCAATATGAAAATTTTAGCATGCAAGAGAATGAAACCATAGATGATATGGTTACTAAGTTTACAAAGATTACTAATGGTCTTGCTTCTCTAGGTGAAGAAATCAACAATGATCAAAGGGTGAGAAAGATCATCCGGGCTCTTCCTCCATCATGGGAAGTGAAAGCTACAACATTGAAGGAACTCAATGACAAAGATGAGATTGAGCTCATTGGACTCATTGGGAACTTGAAGACCCATGAGATGGAGAGAAAGGCAAGGGAGGACATGGCACCTACCAAAAAGAAGACCATTGCCTTCAAAAGTCATGCTACCTACTCCGACGAAGATGACGAAGAAGAAGATGACGAGGAGCTCTCACTTCTAGTCAAAAATGTCCGGAGGATGTACAACAAGGCAAAGTACCAAGGAAGGAGGAGATGGCAAGGAGGCAAGGAAGAAAGGAAGATCATTTGCTTTAATTGCCAAAAGCCGGACACATAGTAGCGGAGTGTCCGGAACAAGTGAAGCCATCTTCATCCAAGAAGCCATACAAGAAGAAGGCTATGAAAGCAACATGGGATGACGAAAGTGAATCCGAGGAGGAGATCGACACCGCCAATATGTGCTTCATGGCAAATGAGAGCACAAGCAAGGTAACCCCCTCAACTCCTTTTGATGAAGATTTATCCATGGATGAGCTAGGAGAAGCTTTTATGGAACTTTCTAGTAATTATGATTTCTTAAAGAAGAAATATTTAAAAATGAAAAAGGATAATGAATCTCTTAATATTCAAATTGTAAATCTTTCTAAAGAAAATAATGATTTACATTCTTCTTTAGTTTCCACTAAAAATGATTTTGAAAAATATAAGATTGCTTGTAAAGGAAAGACCCCATTTGTAGACTCTAATGAGATTGCCATGCTTAAGGAAAGATTAGACTCATTAGATGTTGTTTTGAAAAAGTGTAGTGAATTTGATAAGAAGAAGATGGAGAATATGTTTCCTAAGAAACAAGCTCCTAAGAAAAATATTTATCATGCTCATGCTCATGCTCATGTACATGCTACACAACCTATGCATCATGGTAAACCCCCAAAGCATGCTCACACTTCACATACACACCATGCATTCATGTATAGAAAAGTGTATTCATGTTCACATTGTGGACGGAAAGGACACTTAGCTAATTTTTGTTATGATAGACTAAGTGCATCACACCATAATGTTTGGGTTCGTAACACTAACTTTCAAGGACCCAAGAAAGTTTGGGTACCAAAGTCAACTATTGTTTTAAATGATGTAGGTACTTTCCAAAGCTCAAAGACGTAGAGGTTTATGGTATCTTGATAGCGGTTGCTCAAGGCACATGACTTGGGACATCAACAACTTTGCAACCCTATCAAGATATCATGAAGGTGGCACCGTCACCTTCGGAGATGACGCCAAGGGTAAAATCATCGGTATTGGTAATGTAAACTTGGCACCTCTCCTTTAATTGAAAATGTAGTTTTAGTTGATGGCCTCAAGCATAATCTCTTGAGTGTTAGTCAACTTTGTGATAAAGGTTTTGATGTTGTTTTTGATAATGTTTCATGCAAAGTGATTGATAGAACTTCTAATGTTTGTGTATTTTCCGGTTTTCGTGAAAGCAATGTTTACATGATTGATATGTTAAATATGTCTTGTAATATTACTTGTTTAAAAGCCCTCGATGACGACTCTTGGTTGTGGCATAGGAGATTAGGCCACGTTTCATTTGACCATATTTCTAGGCTTAACTCTAAGGAAATGGTGAAGGGTATTCCTTCATTGAACTTTGAAAAGGACCGAGTTTGTGACGCATGTCAATTTGGGAAACAAACTAAGTCCTCATTCAAATCAATTAAGGATATCATGTCATCACGTCCATTAGAACTAATCCACATGGATTTATTTGGCCCAACTCAAACCAAAAGTTTAAGTGGGAGTAGATTTGCTTATGTTTTAGTAGATGATTTTTCGCGTTTTACTTGGGTTTATTTTCTTGAACATAAAAGTCAAACCTTTTCACATTTTCAAGCCTTTAAGAAAAGAGTTGAAAAGGAAAATGGCTCCTCAATAATTAAAATAAGAAGTGATAGAGGAGGTGAGTTCATTAACCTTCCCTTTACCACTTTTTGTGAGGAACATGGAATAAAACATGAACTTTCTTGTCCTAGAACTCCACAACAAAATGGAGTAGTTGAGCGGAAAAATCGTACTTTACAAGAGATGGCTAGGACAATGTTAAATGAATATGGTCTACCACATTATTTGTGGGCCGAGGCCGTTCATACTTCATGTTACATTGCAAATCGTGTTTTCCTATGTAAAAATACTACTAAGACTTCTTATGAGATGTATTTTTCTAGAAAACCTAATGTTTCTTATTTCAAAGTGTTTGGTTGCAAATGTTTTGTTTTAAATACAAATATTAATTTGGGAAAATTTGATGCTAGATCATATGAGGCTATTTTTGTAGGTTACTCAAATACTAGTAAGGCTTATAGAGTCTTCAATAGGTCAACTTTGACTATTGAGGAATCTATTCATGTTAAATTTGAGGAATCTAACAAGTTTGTTAAGAATTGTGTAGAAATTGATGCTTTAGATGAAGGCTTGGAGAAAGTGACCTTGGAGGATGCTTCTACCATGGGAGACAAGCCAAAGGATGGTGATGGAAGTGAAGCCAAAGTGGAAGAGGCTCAAGGAAATAAACATCAAGCAAATGAAGAGGAGCCCTCTCAACCACTACCAAAGGATTGGAGATTCAATCCTCATCATCCCAAGGACCTCGTCATAGGTGAAGTATCAAAAGGGGAATTTGAGATGTCTATGATGGGGGAGCTCAACTTCTTCCTTGGACTTCAAATCAAGCAACGTAGTGATGGGACATTCATCAACCAAGCCAAGTACACCAAAGAACTCATCAAGAGGTTCGGGCTTGAAGGATCCAAAGTAGCAAAGACTCCCATGGCAACCACTACGAAACTTGACAAGGACGAACAAGGTAAGGAAGTAGACATCAAATTATTTCGTAGTATGATTGGTAGTTTACTCTATCTTACGGCTAGTAGGCCGGATATAATGTTTTCCGTATGTTTATGTGCACGTTTCAATCATGTCCTAAGGAATCACACTTAATAGCGGTAAAACGCATAATTAGGTATCTTAAGGGCACAATTGATTTAGGTTTGTGGTATCCGAAAACTAACCAATTTACCATGACTAGTTATTCGGATGCCGACTATGCCGGTTGTAGGGTAGATAGGAAGAGCACAAGTGGCACTTGCCAATTCTTGGGCAATTGTCTTGTGTCTTGGTCTTCCAAAAAGCAAAATAGTGTAGCCCTTTCAACCGCCGAGGCGGAGTATGTAGCAGCCGGAGCTTGTTGTGCACAAGTACTCTGGATGAAACATACTCTTCTCGATTTTGATTTACATTTTGATCATGTTAAGATCTATTGTGATAATACTAGTGCTATTCACATGACCAAAAATGCTAATCAACATAGTAAAACCAAACATATAGACATTAGATATCATTTTCTTAGAGATCACTTTGAAAAAGGTGACATAGATATTGATTTTGTTTCCACCGATTTTCAACTTGCGGATATTTTCACAAAACCTTTAGATTATGCAAGATTTTCATTTATTTGTGGTGAATTGAATGTATGTAAGATTGATACTTAAAATATCTTAGTTTGTTTTGTTTTGGTTTCTAATATGTTTGTTTTTGTTTTGTCTTAAATTTTTTTTAACCCTTTTTGATGTATGACAAAAAGGGGGAGAAATATATACATATATTAGTTTTGGGAGAAAATATATGGAGAAAAATATGTGATGTGGTTTGTTTTAAATTTTGTTATTCCTTATGATAGTTTATTTTTTTTTTTTGGTGATGATATTTTTCAATGCTTTATGTATGTTTACATAATGTTCATATTCATGTTAAATACATAGCATTGTTTAAGGGGGAGCTTTCCAAGCTCTTTCTTCTTTTATTTGTTTAATAACTCATATGTTTTGTCATCATCAAAAAGGGGAGATTGTTGGCCCAAGGTTACAATCAACCCATGTTTAGTGTATTTTGATGATTACAAAACATATTAGTTATTTGTACTAATATTATTTGTTGCTTAAGTGTGTTTCAGGTTTATTATCATACTAGAAGTACTCTCACTCATATACAAAGTTTTTGGACTCAAATACAAGCTATTGGACTCAAGACAAGTCAAATTGGGCTCAAAGTGCAATATTGAAGATCAAGAGAAGATAGCTCAAGTTGAAGTCTTGAAGACCATTGTAGTTTGTAAGTTTAGTTTTGTAAAGATAGAATATGTGAAATTTGGCTCTAGGATTTGCACACACATTTGTTTTATATGTTTCTATGTTTTCAAAATATTTATTTCTAGGTTTATGCCTTAGTTTATACATACATGTACCCAAAGCTTTACATCTTCAAAAACTTGTTTAAATACATGTATATAAACTATTTTCAGCATAAAACTTAGCTTCAGATTTTTAAAGATTTTATACAAAATTTTCTATCTTAAAATCTGCCCAGAAAAACAGTTTTCCAGGCAGACCGGTCGACCGGCCCAGTCGACCGGCTGCTGTGTCCGGACATGCACAAGTTGTGCATGTCTGTCGGTCGACCGGACCAACAGACCAGTCGACCGAAAACAGACGTTTGCTCTCTGTATCTTTCCGGTCGACTGGGTCGGTCGACCGGTAGAAGGAAACTGTGTTTCCTCTCTTGTGATCGGTCGACCGGCAGTCGACCGGAGCCACAACGGCTCTTTTGCCAGCAGAGTCCCGGTCGACCGGCAGTCGACCGGTAGGCCTGCAACACCTCCAACGGCTCTTTCCTCTTTGGGCTGTTCTGAAAATCTGTTTTATTTTCTGTTTTAACAGACTTTTTAGAGGGTTGTTGGGGTGCTTTTGCAGGTGATATTAGCTGGAAAAATCAGAGTTTTTAACCTATTCTCTCCCTATAAATAGTGGGAAATAGGCCTTAGTTTTCAACCAAGAAAAATACAAGTTTTCATTGTTTTTCAAGAGAAAGAGAAAAATAGTTTAAAGCTTTCATTTCCATTCTTTTAAGTTTGATTTTCAGTTGTTGTTTGATTCTTAATATCACTCTACAACTGAAGCTTTTCTCACAAACACTTCATAGAGCCAAAAATTTCATATTCTTTCTATAGGTGAAGTTGTAAAAGTGTGAGAGTGTTTGTAAAAGAGAAAGAGTGTTGTGGTCTAGTTGAGATCACCAATTTGTAATCCTTTGTTCTTGTGGAGACAAGTTCCTAAGGGGAATTTCTTTGTAAGGTGAAGCTACGGGCTTGAGGTCTTTGGAGACCTAACTTGTACGGGATCCTAAGGGGATAGTGGAAACCCTTCACGGAGGTGAAGGCGGGGACTAGAGCTACGGGCTCGAACCTCGAAACAAATCACTTTGTTTGCGATTGGCTTGGCGTTCTTCTTGCTTAATTTCTTGCTTTAAATTACTTCCAATCTATTGCTTGTGAACTAACTTTTATTTGTGATATCCTTATTTGTTTATTTTACTTGCTTTCAATATTTCTTGCTATATTACTTGTGTGCATTTCATCATCGCATTTCATACCTGGAATTGTTCGATCACACCTCAATACAACACGGTTGCATTGCGCACCTCTAACCCATTTAAGGGGAATTGGGAGGAAGGAGTTCAGAACCTCGCAAGGGGTATTCGGCTCTTAGTCGTGTTTTGAGAGATCGTTGCATCACTCACTTAAGTAAAATTTAAAAAGAGCATTAGATTAGCAATTACACCTATTCACCCCCCCTCTAGGTGTATTTCATAATTTAGCTAGGATTTTTTTCTCTTTTTGCTCGGGGACGAGCAAAAGCTAGGTATGGGGGTGTGATTGGAGTTCATTTTTGTATCATTTTCCACTTCCATATTATGCTTTATATAGAGAAAAAATAAGATTTTTATTGTTTTTTTCCTCTCTTTTTCAGGTCCACCATTAATGGAGATGAAGGCACATAAACAAGGAATTTACAAGGAATTAAGGGATTAATTAAAGAGCCCAAAAGAAGAAGCCCAAAAGGAGAAGCCTAGGTCTGGAGTCGTCCACGAATATTCCCGACTTTCTAAAAGGTCCAGCGAGGCATACGGACGCTAACAGAATGGCAACAGAAACTGTTGGCGCAACGGCCAAGATTCCGCCGAGGATCCGTGGCACGCATCTGGCCGTTGAGCCAGCGTTTAATCCCACGGCTGAGATTTGAGGGCCTCATACCCTGGAGCCTATAAATAGACCCCTAGGGCCTCTGTAAAGAGGAGAAGAGGAGAGAAGAGGAGAGAAAAGGAGAGAAGAGCTTTGTATTTTTGAGAGAATTGTAGGGATTTCTCTAGCTTTCTTTAGTTGCTCTTGTAATCTTCTTTCTCCTTCTAGAATTCAGCAAAAAAAGAAAGAGAGAGTGAGAGATCTTGTAATTGGAGAGGTGACAACTCAATTGTAAGAATTGATCCTTCTTTCTTCTCATTTTTACTCATTCTAGTGCTTTACTTTCTTCAAGCTTTTTTACTATTGCATCTTCTTCTACAATGAATTGTTGTGTGCTTTTTATTTCAATGTCTAGCTAACTTTCTAACATGACTAGCTAACCTCTAACTTTACTAACTTCTAACTCTTGGGTGATTGCTAATTCATGTGATTCATTGGATGCTTTATTGTAGTCTTGTAATTTCAAGTCTCTATTATCCCCAATGAAGATGAGTTACTTTAATTCTTGGCAAATGCTTGTTTTCATTTCATATGATTCATGTGAGCCTCATTTAGAGCCTTGTCTTTAGAACAAGTGCCTTGATGGAACATGGAGATAGAGCACCTAACTATGCTATTGATTAGTAGTACAACTTTCTTACTTCAATGCTAGCGCGAGTATGGCTTTGATGGACTAATGAATCTTGTATCTTCTTTCTTAGCATGTCCTTGAGTGACTATCCTTGATTTCATCACTGAAAATCTATCTCGGGAGCCGATGAATCAATAAGGCTACAAGTCAAGCCGAGAAGATCACTCATCCTCTACATGGGAAAGTATTTTGACCAAACAAGCAAGACAAACTTTTGCCGATGAATCAACATGAGGCATGCATCACCCTATGAGATTAGTAAGTTAGTAAATTAGAAGAGTTAGCTAGTCATGGTTTTTCTCTCTAAAGTCTTTCAAAGTTTCCTTTCTTAAAGTTCTCTTTTCAAGCTACATTCAAGTTCATTTCACTTTCCTTTCCATCCTTTTCCTTTTTATGCAACAAAATCAACAAAGAATTTTTCATCTACTTTCTATGTCATTTTGTTTTTCTTGAACATAGAAGAACTTTCGTTTTCTTTCTTAAAACAAACCCAATTCCAAAACCGTGAATGCTTCTATTGTAAACTCTCCCTGTGGATCGACCCGTATTAGCTTATGCTACGACGGTGATTCGGAAGGAGTAAAGAAAATCTGTGAATACACTTTGGAGTTTTTGAACATCAACATACGAGCATCGAAGGTTGACTCTAAACCCTCTCTCTCTGAAAAATATTAGTAAACTCCTACCTTCCGAACATGTGTAAAATATTGTGATTAGCTAAAAATGAGGATCTTTAACTCTAGGTTATAAGATCCAAATCAAGAGCACTTGACTCTGATACCACTTGTAATCACCTAGAGGGGGGTGAATAGGTGATGGCTAATTTAATGGTCAATTAATGCAGAATTAAAACTTATTGAACTAAACACTACGTATAACGCAAGAGTGTAGCCGGATTCTCCGTGAAGGGCTCTGGACTAACTCCTCAAGATTCCTCTAAATAAGAGTTGAGGTGCCGCCTTGGCTCTCTTGGTTGAATACTAGTGTTAGCAAATAAACCCCAAGCATATAACAATATGAGCACAAATATATATATCAAGCATATAAAGATAAAGAGAATAATAGCATGTAAGATATAAACAAATAAGATATAGAAAGAGAGCAATCGCAAACACGGGAGATTTGTTTCGAGGTTCGAGCACACTTGCTCTACGTCCCCGCCTTCAACACTATGAAGGATTTTCACTAAAATCGATCCCACCGGATCACTTGGTGCCGCAACACCTACAAGCTCTTTAGACTCTCTTGTCCCTCTCTTGTTCCCGCAAGAACACACCGCAAGCTCACTAGCTCACCGAGGCCGCACCTCAAACACAGAGTTCACACGCGAACTCGAAACACCGTGAACCCGCAAGTCAGCTTCCTCAAATACAAGAAAGAACTCTTGGTGATCTAAATACTTTGATCACCAACAAACACTCTCACAATACACTCCTATAGGATGAATATATCAATGGATAGCTCAAGTATTTGTATGAGAAAACTAGGATTGAAATGGTGGAGGAAAAACACAAGAAAATCACTTTTCAAAATACTCTTGATAAACACTCTTTTGATTTGGAAATGTGCTCTAAAACATGTGGATATAACCACTGAAATGGGTATGCAAAAGTAGCCCAAAACTCTTCTTAAAATCTTAGCTAAAACAGCCCCCAAAAGCCCCCCTAATAAGGTTAGAAAAAAACTAGTCGTTGGGAGCCAGGATAGCCTGTCGGTCGACTGTCCGGTCGACCGGCCAATGGTCAGATTTTTGATCGTTGAGCCAGTGGTCGATCGGCCAATCGACCATGGCCTGGATACAGAGAGCAGGCTCTCTGTCCGGTCGACCGGTCCGGTCGACCGGGGCTTTCCAAAGAGTAGAAGCTCTCTGGCGGTCGACCGGGTCGCTCGACCGACCCTCCAGCCAGACTGGCGTGCACGTTCTGTGCACATCGGTCGACCGAGTCGATCGACCGACTCCTAGCTTGGTCGACCGGTCCGGTCGACCGGCAAAAGCCAGGACAGGGATTTATAGGTAATGAAAACTTGACATTTTGACTCAAATAAAATCCCATAAAATCACAAAAAATCTATAAAAATAGGTTCAATATTATACTTTGATAATCAAACATGTTTGAGTAAAATTAAAGATATGTTACAAATAATTTGAACTATTTTTGTAACTTAGAAATTTTGGCTAAAAACAAAATCTGTATTTTTCCAAAATAGATTTTTTCAAAACTTCTCCAAATACAAAAATAAGATATTTTAAACGCTTTTAAAGCATAGAGTGTATGGATATGATCCACTACACATACATGGTGAAATATCTATGTTTTTGACAATAAGCACTAAACATGATTTTGGTTAAAGATATGTATACTTTGAATACCATAAATCAAACCGGTATTTTGTCAAAATGAAAATTCTTTTATGAAAACTCATCTAAATCAAGAGTGTGTGTGTATATGGTATACTTGAGCAATCCACCAACTATTCTATCCTTTACATTTTATCTAAAAATAAAATCTTATAAAAACAAACCTAGACACAAGTCTTGATCTTGAAGGTCTTCACTTGAAGTCTTCTCATTTTCTTGACTTGGTCCAAACTTGATCCAACGAGCTAGACTCTTCTTGAGTACTTAATGTGGTCTTGATGCATAAGCTCTTAAATTAAACCGTGCTAGCTCCAAAACTTGACTTTAAATCCTTTGTTGAAGCTAAACACCAACTAAGATCTTGATCATAAATCTGAGACTAATTAAACACAAGATCATTAGTACTATAACTACATGAGTTGATCATCATCAAAACTAGAGTGATGGGCCTTTGGGCCAAAACTCTTTTTTCTATTTATCTAGTAGGATTTTGGTTTTGAGTGCTAGATTAGACGTAACCTCCTTTGATTTTCAACTTTAACCAAATTTAACTATTTTTTCAACTAGTTTTATCTCTTTGATTTGCTCTGATTTGCCACAATCGTTGATTTGATTTAATTCTGAATTAAATAAGAATTTAAATAGGCTATTCGGCTTGTCTCTTCTCCATCTCATTTAGTAGAGGCCATGCACATAATTGGCCAAAGAGATAATTAAATAACATAGTTTATTAAACAATAAATATGGGAATGTGATGATAAATATGCAATATCAATGACTGATTACACCTCCACACCTATCTTTTGCTCTGTTTTTCATTAATTTGCGAAAGGAAAAACTTACAAAAGAGAATGGAGGAGTGAAATTACAAGTATTTCTTTATAGAAAGAAAAATAAAATTACAAGTAGATCTCCTCTGAGATTTCTGGAAAAGTATGTCGGTGGGAGTCTGATCAGCGCGCAACAACTTTTTCCCGTTGACGATGCGAGCGATCAATCTTCGAATGCTTCTGCTTAGGAATCCCTTCTCGCTTGATCCGGAGATTCCTTGAGAGGGAGGAAGATCTTAGGGTATTAGCACTTTGAATTGATCATTGTAGGATTAGAAAAGTAATTCTCTGAATTCTTGGAAGCGAGAGAGTAGATCTCTTATTGGCTTAAGCTTTGAAGTCATCAAAGAAGCTTATGCTCTTTAAAAGACCTCTTGGACTTGAATCTTTTCAAGACCCTGAGCCTAGCCTACTAGTGGGCTATTTATAGGCTCAATAGGGAGTTATGATTCCCTTGATTTTCTCCCCTTAATGAGGGATCATGGGTGTAACTACCCATTAATTCTCACTAATTGGCTCCTCTTAATGAGGGATCATGGGTGTAACTACCCATTAACTCTCCTTAATTAGCTCCTCTTAATGAGGGATCATGGGTGTAACTACACATTAACTCCCATTAATTGGCTTCTCTTAATAAGGGATCATGGGTGTAACTACCCACTAACTCCCCCCGCTAACTTAGTGGGGCGGTTACTTTCCTCATATTCTCTTCAGGCGGAGCTATCAAGAAAGCTTCTGGCGAAGCTACAATTAGCTTCAGGAGAAACTGTAAGTTAGCTCTCTGTGGAGCTATGAAAAGCTTCATGCGAAGCTATCAAGAAAGCTTCTGGCGAAACTAGAATTAGCTTCAGGCGAAGCTATAAGTTAGCTTCAGACGAAGCTGTAGGTTAGCTCTCTGTGGAGCTATGAAGAGCTTCATGAGAAACTATCAAGAAAGCTTCCGGCGAAGTTAGAATTAGCTTCAGGCAAAGCTGTAAGTAAGCTGTAGCACCCTGCTCCTGGAATACGAACTTAGTTGCGTATTCATATTTTTCAATCGTATTTTTTGATTTACTTCTGTATTTGTTTTGCTTTATGAATTATTTATATGATTATTTTGCCTTGGATTGGGATTCGTGGACTCGAAGTCAGCCCTAGTCTGAACCAGGGGACCGATCCTAGAGTGTTACTTGATTTGGGCTTTCTGGTATTCTGATTTGACCGATTTCAGTTTCAAATATCATTTTTAATATTTTAAATCTTTTATGATTTTCTGGAATTTTTCTGAGTTAAATTAGAAATTTTCAAAACCGGGGTCGACCAATACTGCTGCTCGATTCCCGGATTTTTAATTAACAAACGGAGTTAAAATTTTAAAAACGGCTTTCTCATAACTTCTTAAAATCATATTTTTTATCTAAATACTTTTTCTGAGATTTTTCTAAATTTATCGAAATTCCACTAGATTTGGTGTCGGCCAATATCACTGGTTGATTCCAGGAATTTTAATTTATAATTGGAATCAAATTTATGGATTTTGCTTTCATATTACTTCTTAGAATTATATTTTCTCCTTTCAGGCATTTTCTGAGATTTTTCAGATTTTATCAAAATTCGGCCAACCCGGCGTAGACCGGTATCGATGGTTGACTTCAGGATTTTTTATTTTGAAAATGGGATTGAATTTTTGAAAACCAATTTCATTAAAAATATTTAAATAATATTTATTATTTTTGAGAATTTTTGGGAAGCTTTCCGAACTACTTCATTTTTTCAGACTTTTTCGGAGTTTTCGGTGTTTTCCCCAGATACCAGAATCTTATCCTGATTTCTATTTTTTTCTTTTCTAATTTTCTCTCCCTCCTCAGACGCGAGTCTCACCAAACTCAGATCTAATCTTTAATTCACAGATTCACATTCATTCTGCATTTAATGCACTTCTGATCAATTCTGATCTAGTCATTATGACTTTTGTCCTTTCTGTTAAACGCAACATTCGCGTTTTTTCCCTGGACGCGAGTTTCATCCTCGTGTCTGGGTAATTGCCAGATGCGAGTCTCAGTTGGATGAGGACGCGGCTCTCTTTTTTTAAAAGAGACGCAACTCATTTATGGGGATGGCAAAGTTGTAATAATCGAAACACACCTTATATATATACCTTCCCTTTTTCTCTCTCTTTCATTTTCTCCTTTCTTCCTTCTTTTCCAGCCAACAACAGCCAACGAGCACAGCCATGGTGCCCTCCTTTGGCCGGCCACTCTCCCATCCTTTCCACCCACCATCTCCACCTTTCTCCGCCACCAACTCCTCCACCATTCTCTCCGCTATCTCCTCATTCATTCCAACAACAACAACAACCATAACACCACCACCACACCACCTTCTTCTTCCTCTCTTTCCACCAAACAACCCATTCTCACCACGACCTTCACCATCATTTCCACCACCACCTACACCACCTTGACCACCACGAACCACGCCATCTTCCTCTCCTCGGCGTGCTCTTTCCAACGGACCTACTCGTCGCTCTCCGAAACAACATTTTCAAAACTCTAAAAATCCATTTTGTACTAGACTTGCACTCCATTCTTGCCTTGGGCTTGGGGCTTTGGCCACCCATCTCCGACCAACTCCGGCCACTTCCGGCCGCCTCCGGCCGCCGCCGTCAACATGGCCAGCCGTCCTCCCTCCTTCCCTTCTTCCTTCTTTTCTTTCCTTTTCTTCCTTCTTTTCTTCTATTCTTTCTTTCCTTCTTTTCTTCTTTTTTCTTTCCTTCTCTGTTTTCCTCCCAAAACCTGCGTCCCTCTCTCCCTTGCGTCTCCCTCTCACCCTTTCCTAGCGTCTCCCTTTTATTTCTCTGTCTCTCTCTTTCTCTTGTTGTGTGATTACTAGACGCGGATTTTACCTCCTGCGTCCAAGTAATTATTTAACGCGATTCTCGCGTTCTTGTATCAACGTGATGCGGAGCTCATACTCGCGTCTGCGTTCTTCTCACGTCCTTGCTTAAACGCGAGTCTCGAACCCCGCGTTTGTGGAAATCTACGCGACGCGACTCTCGCGTCTGCGACCCCTGCATCTCACTCTCAATCTCGCGTCTCCCTGTGCACACTCTCTCTCTCTGTGCACTCTCTCTCTCCATATACTTCTCTCTAACTCTCTCTTTCTCTCTCCTCTCTCTCATTCTCTTTCTCTCTTGATTTCCTCCTCTCTCTATCACTTTCTCTCTAACGCACTGACGCGTTGATTACCTGAATTTCGGAGATCAGGGATTTCACTGTGTTTTTTAAAGATTTAGGCGAGTGTCCTCACCATCCCTTTGGACTTTCCCGCATTGTCGGGTTGACTTATATTGCATTATGTATTCGTATTGGTATTCCCGTTTTATATTGTGATGTACATACTTGTTATATTAACTCTTGACATACACCTGTCTGTATCATTTAGTAACTGATGTGTTATCACCTGACATGACTTACTATTTAGCACTTGCTCCTCATTATGACATGACTTACCACCTGCCTCCTGACATATTAATACCTGACCTGTGATTATCACATTCACGGGAATCCTGCCGTGTTATTCAGTATGACATACAATGACTTGAATCATGTGCTTGTTATCCTGTATTATATATACAATGACCCGAATCTATAGTACTCATGTATTCCTGAATTCCTGATCATGTCCTGATCCTTTTATTCCTGTGAATTGCTAACTACATATTAAATTATAATAAGACAACTTGCACCCAGTTCGGGGAAAACTGATGGGTCCTGAATAATCATGTTTATGGTGGTCTTATCGAGTCACGCGTGGCCACATACTTGAGGGATCACCTGGCGGCCATCAGGGATTCCGTGGGGTGTGCTGGCACCCCTACTCCTGATTATTCCTGCCGAGTATGCACACGCCCTAGACCTATTTCTATAGGATCTGCGATACTCTATTCCTGTTCGGGCGTAAATAAGTCCTGATACCTAGCGGTACGTTCCGACTCAGCACTGGATACTCCTGGACCGTTGTCCCGGGCATGTACGGGGCCCATCTGAAATATGATTCGTCGAATTTCATCAGTTTCCAAATAACTCGTTCTATAAGTTGTAAGTGAAAGTATGTGGAATAGGACACATACTAAAACCTACAACCTAGACGCCCCAATTATAATAAGATGCTAATATACAATTTGTTGTGTTGTTTTGTAACTCGGGTTGTATGCGATTGGATTACGGTGACATGGGATAAAGGTATATAAATGAGGGTTTCCTTATTTGGATTATTCCTTCGATGTACTTGTCTCATGAAGGCTGACTTAAGCTTAGGCAATTGGTTTTACTCGTAATCGGTTTTATCGATTTTATGTTAGTTTAGGAGATATCAGGTGTTGCCTTGTCTACCTTATTCATCGCCTCGTTACCAGCTCTTTCACATTATATCATACATGTTCCCAGCTTGATATCAATTACTATCTCTCTACTTGCTCTTGCATATTGGTACTCACGACATGGTTTTCAATGCATTTTTACTGCTTGAATTTATCGATACACATGTGCTTATCTCAGCACGCCATCTGGCTTTCACATCACCACTCGTCGGGGAGTTCTGACTCCTCTGAATCCTCATGTCCAGCTTTTGGAGCTTGGAGCTTGTGGATTCTCTCAGTTGCTGATCAGAGTGGCGCAGCTGAAGCGTGGATCCCCAGCAGACCGTCCAGAGCCTTATCCTTTCAGGCCCCCCTGTTCGGCTCTAGAGTTTTCCTGAATGACTCTGACTCCAATTGTACTGTTCCTACTTGTGCATCCTTGTATTCTCGCATTTGCGTCATACTGGTGATGTAATATTATTGTAATATTGGGTCACTTCCTGTGATAACTTTGTAACTGTACTCATGTGTTGGAATGTATAATGCACCACGTGCTTCCGTACTCTGATTTTTGCCTGTACTGATGCTTAGCGTATATACGTGAGGGTATTTCTGACCTGTGTATATACGTCGCAGTGACGTCTACGTACCCGCGGGATCGGGGCGTTATAGGATGGTATCAGAGCTTAGGTTCTCGCATCCTCAGTGCGTCCAGATGACAAATTAATGGTAAAGAAATTTGCAGCTGGAATGCATGAGTCCGATTATACAATTTAACTAAAAGTGCAGAGTTATCTGTTCTATCTTGATCATCCTTCATTTGATTCCTACTCCCTTCCATCTTTTCGCTGTTTTTATTTTTCGTAGCCGTTATATCAATTTAAGATATGGTTATACTAGAGAGGTAGTGGCTGGTTCTGAATGAAGCTATTATATGATCTCTTCGGCTAACTCTATCATGCTCGGGCATTCTTAGAATTGATCAACGATCGGGTTATCTTTCAGAAGGCGGTATCCAGATTTTCTACAGTTATTCTCTATTCTTGGCTATATCCTTCAGAGTGATTGATGCTGGGTCTTCAGAATTCTTAAATTATCGGTGTTCTTTATTATGCTCAGCATTATCAGGGTTTCCTTTATCTTCAGTATTCTGACTTATTCTCGGAGAGCTATCAAAGTATGCAGCACAGCTGGACATCTATTGTTAAGCAGTGTTATCAGGTCAGTATTATTCGGCATCGTTCGAAGATTTATACAGTAAGAAGTGCAGAAGATGTCTATATTCCGGTTATTATTCAGTCGATTTGGGAAGCCCTACCTATAGTAATTCATATCTTAATTGGTATAATTCCTGTCCATGTCCTCTTTGTGTTCATTTTACCCCTTATCGAAATTGCGATGACGTAATTTTTTGTAAGGTGGATGGAATGTAACACCCCGATTCCGGAATACGTACTTAGTTGCGTATTCATATTTTTTGATCGTATTTTTCAATTTACTTCCTGTATTTGTTTTGCTTTATGAATTATTTATACGATTATTTTGCCTTAGATTGGGATTCGTGGACTCGGAGTCAGCCCTAGTCTGAACCGGGGGACCGATCCTAGAGTGTTGCTCGATTTGGACTTTCTGGTATTCTGATTTGACCAATTTTAGTTTCAAATAACATTTTTTAATATTTTAAATTTTTTATAATTTTCTGAAATTTTCCTGAATTAAATTAGAAATTTTCAAAACCGGAGTCGACCAATACTGTTGCTCGATTCTTAGATTTTAATTTACAAACAGAATTAAATTCTAAAAACGGCTTCCCATTACTTCTTAAAATCATATTTTCTATCTAAATACTTTTTCTGAGATTTTTCTAAATTTATCGAAATTCCATTAGATTTGGTATCGGCCAATATCACTGGTTGATTCCAGGAATTTTAGTTTATAATTGGAATCAAGTTTCTGAATTCTACTTTCATATTACTTCTTAGAATTATATTTTCTCCTTTCAGGCATTTTCTGAGATTTTTTAGATTTTATCAAAATCCGGTCAACCCGGTATAGACCGGTATCGACGGTTGACTTCAGGATTTTTATTTTGAAAATGGGATTGAATTTCTGAAAATCAATTTCATCAAATCTTTAAATAATATTTATTATTTTTGAGAATTTTTGGGAAGCTTTCTGAACTACTTCATTTTTTCGGGCTTTTTCGGAGTTTTCGGTGTTTTTCCCAGATACCGGAATCTTATCCTGATATTTTATTTTTTCCTTTTTCTAATTTTTCTCTCCCTCCTCAGACGCGAGTCTCACCAGACTCAGATCTGGTCTTTAATGCGAAGATTCGCATTCATTCTGCATTTAATGCACTTATGATCAATTCTGATCTAGTCATTATGACTTTTATCCTTTCTTTTAAACGCAACATTCACGTTTTTTCCCTGGACGCGGGTTTCATCCTCGCGTCTGGGCAATTGCAAGATGCGAGTCTTAGTTGGATGAGGACGCGGCTCTCTTTTTTTAAAAGAGACGCAACTCATTTATGGGGATGGCAAAGTTGTAATAATCGAAACATTCCTTATATATATACCTTCCCTTTTTCTCTTTCTTTCATTTTCTCCTTTCTTCCTTCTTTTCCAGCCAACAACAGCCAACGAGCACAGCCATGGTGCCCTCCTTTGGCCGGCCACTCTCCCATCCTTTCCACCCACCATTTCCACTTTTCTCCGCCACCAACTCGTCCACCATTCTCTCCTCCATCTCCTCCTTCATTCCAACAACAACAGCAACCAGAACACCACCACCACACCACCTTCTTCTTCCTCTCTTTCCACCAAACAACCCATTCTCACCACCAACTTCACCATCATTTCCACCACCACCTACACCACCTTGACCACAACGAACCACGCCATCTTCCTCTCCTCGGCGTGCTCTTTTCAACGGACCTACTCGTCGCTCTCCGAAACACCATTTCTAAAACTCCAAAAATCCATTTTGTACTAGACTTGCACTCCATTCTTGCCTTGGGCTTGGGGCTTTGGCCGCCCATCTTCGACCAACTCGGCCACTTCCGGCCACCTCCGGCTGCCACCGGCAACATGGCCGGCCGTCCTCCCTCCTTCCCTTCTTCCTTCTTTTCTTTCCTTTTCTTCTTTCTTTTCTTCCCTTCTTTTCTTCTTTTTCTTTCCTTCTCTGTTTTCCTCCCAAAACCTGCGTCCCTCTCTCCCTTGCGTCTCCCTCTCACCCTGTAACGCCCCGATCCCGCAGGTACGGGGACGTTATGGCGACGTACATACGCGAGGTGAAAATAACCTCACGCGTACGTTAAGCCTCAGTACAGGACATAAACTCAATATACACAGGAGTTCCAGCAGGACATAAGTACAAGAATACCTGCAGAAAGGGGTGAGCGATCATAACAGATATGTAAAGAGGGATAAATAAGATAACAGGAACAAAGCATAAAGATACCTATAAAGGAATCCCGATGGTAAAGTCTACTATGTGAATCCAATGAACTAGCTGCCCGAACGATAACTCGGATCTCCAACCTGGGCACGCAAACCCAGGGTCGTCAGAAAGCGACCTAGTGAGTGGTAAAATGAAGAAGGAGGTAGTAATATATACAATAGTAATACAAGCACGATACATATATATAATACATGATTTGGGACTAGTGATACCATATGATAAGGATATAATAAGCAGTAGAAATAGATAAACATGTCATCTTTATTATCATCACTACCTTGCCGGTTATCATCGGGTCAGGTCTATAGTTGTATCCAGTTTATAAAATGATATTGTCTAGTGGTGACATGATATAAGTGAACATGCAGGTGGGCATATGCAATATGAACAGGCAGGTGGGCATATGTAATATGAACATGCAGGTGAGCATATGCAATATAACCATCATACGGTGTCGTGCATATACAGTCATGATGTCTGCAAGGAATACAGGAAACAGACCATATGCAATGCATAGTATCCATGTACATGAATCGCATAGTACCACATGGAATGTAACGAATATCAGAAAATGTAACATGATATACAGGTGACATGATAGCGAATAACATAGCAGCAATAGTAACAATTACGAAGGGACAATAATATACATGAGTAGAGCATGTCATGTGATTTATACAATAATAACAATCAGTACTACCTGGTATTTTAGTCAATCTCTTCCAGTGTCCCATACCACTGGCAGTTCATACTGGAGCCCGCACTCCAGTCGAACCCATCCGGATATGGCCTATGGGTACCATTATCCAAACGAGAGAGTAACCAAATAACAAGTGTTCCCGACGTCACTATTGTGTATACTGTTTTATTATGTTAATTGAAAACCCATGGTCGAGGAGTTCTTATCGGGTAAGTGTATCCCGTGCATACCCGGGATCACGGCCTTTATCAAACCCCTGGCTGCTAAGACCAGAGCCCTCCGCTAAGAGGGAAACAATAATCAAGTAACGAGAGCTCATGGAACAATTGGTACGTAGCACTACCATCCCCTACAGTGGGAGAACAATATGGATCCAGTACATCACCCGATAAGATCTAATCAACCGTCGAGTCTCCCCCATACCCCAGTTAAATTTATGATCTGATATGTCAAGTATACAATGAATAAATATAGTACATGATACGGGTAACATGATAACTGGACCTGAGCTCTGTTGATAGCATAGAACAATATAACAGGAATGGGAACAATATAACAGGAACAATATAACAAGAACAATAGATGTGGGATTCCACAATCAACAGCTCTCATGTCCAGTCTCGGGGATATCCATATCAGTAACAGGAAACAATCATATAACATGAATACAGTAACATGGCACAATAATACATGTAATATGAACGGGGAACCATATGACAAGAATAAAGAAATCATACATGCATGTGTAACAGTACTATGCCAAGAATCCATGTGACGATGATAATAATATGACATGCGATAGTCCGTGCAGTGGTATATCCATGTACCCATGAAACATAAATGTGTAGCAATAATCCATATAACACATCGGTATCTTGATAATAACAATAATATGGAATGTTATCCGTGTATTCGTGGAACATAAATGTGTAGCCATAAGGCTGCAGAGCACTAATCCGTGTAATACCAGTGGTCCGTGTATCGTGTAATACCATGTCCTGTGACTTACCGTAACGGTGTCTAGCATGAATGTCTAGTAACAGTGTAGTGTCATCGTATATCTATGGCTCAATATGCATGTTCCGTGACTGTGATACACTACATGTCATAAGAGTGTACAAGCATATGACGACCTAGTGGCCCGAGTGGCAGCTGCTGTGCAAGTAGAATGACTGGGTCCGAGTTATCTATGTCAGTATTTATTATTATTATTATTACCTCATATGCAACCTCATATGAAATCAGGAAATACCTAGAATCTTCGAGGTTAGTCTTATTACAATGCCTGTCCAATCATTTCCAGTTAATAATTACTTGTTACCGTATTTTATCCAATATCAAGATCTGACATAGAAAGCAATCAAGTCGTATCACTAAACATGATAAAATATAATATATAAAATAAAAACACTCACAAACTTATCGTAGGAAGGTAGGTCTCGCTCCCACGGTCACAACGGATCCAGAATCGTCCAAATCGGAGTCCGGATGCTCCCGATATCGCCCGAATACTAAATCATACAAAAAGGGTTAATTATGTAAATAAAATATTAAATGCAAATACTGAAATGTACAGGGATTTTCTGCAAATATACCTTTATTGGGTTTCGAATGCGGGTTTGGCTCATAACAGGTCGGGTCCAGATCCACAACCCATACCCAATACTTAAGTTAACTGGTAATGGGTTAATGGATTTAACCCAATAATTAGGTGGATAATGGGTAGTGGTTAAGAGGCTTATTGGGTTTGAGTTTTACCCAAACCCAATAAGGACATAACACACCCTTTCCTTGTGTCTCCCTTTTATTTCCCTATTTCTCTCTTTCTCTTGTTGTGTGATTACTAGACGCGGATTTTACCTCCTGCGTCCAAGTAATTATTTAACGCGATCCTCGCGTTCTTATATCAACGTGACGCGGAGCTCATGCTCGCGTCTGCGTTCTTCTCACGTCCTTGTTTAAACGCGGGTCTCGAACCCCGCGTTTGTGGAAATCTACGCGACGCGACTCTCGCGTCTGCGACCCCCGCATCTCACTCTCAATCTCGCGGCCCCCTGTGCATACTCTCTCTCCCTGTGCACTCTCTCTCTCCGTATACTTCTCTCTCTAGCTCTCTTTCTCTCTCCTCTTTCTCATTTTCTCTCTCTCTTAATTTCCTCCTCTCTCTATCACTTTCTCTCTAACGCACTGACGCGTTGATTACCTGGATTCCGGAGATCAGGGATTTCACTGTGTTTTCTAAAGATTTAGGCGAGTGTCCTCGCCTTCCCTTTGGACTTTCCCGCATTGTCGGGTTGACTTGTATTGCATTATGTATTCGTATTGGTATTCCTGTTTTATATTGTGATGTACATACTTGTTATATTAACTCTTGACATACACCTGTCTGTATCATTTAGCAACTGATGTGTTATCACCTGACATGACTTACTACTTAGCACTTGCTCCTCATTATGACATGACTTACCACCTGCCTCCTGACATAATAATACCTGACCTGTGATTATCACATTCACGGGAATCCTGCCGTATTATTCTGTATGACATACAATGACTTGAATCATGTGCTTGTTATCCTGTATTATATATACAGTGACCCGAATCTATAGTACTCATGTATTCCTGAATTCCTGATCATGTCCTGATCCTTTTATTCTTGTGAATTGCTAACTACATATTAAATTATAATAAGACAACTTGCACCTGGTTCGGGGAAAACTGATGGGTCCTGAATAATCATGTTTATGGTGGTCTTATCGAGTCACGCGTGGCCACATACTTGAGGGATCACCTGGCGGCCACCAGGGATTCTGTGGGGGTGTGCTGGCACCCCTACTCCTGATTATTCCTGCCGAGTATGCACACGCCCTAGGCCTATTTCTATAGGATCTGTGATACTCTATTCCTGTTCGGGCGTAAATAAGTCCCGGTACCTAGCGGTACGTTCCGGCTCAGCACCGGATACTCCTGGACCGTTGTCCCAGGCATGTACGGGGCCCATCTGAAACATGATTCGTCGAATTTCATCAGTTTTCAAATAACTCGCTCTATAAGTTGTAAGTGAAAGTATGTGAAATAGGACACATACTGAAACCTACAACTTAGACGGCCCCAATTATAATAATATGCTAATATACAATTTGTTGTCTTGTTTTGTAACTCGGGTTGTATGGGATTGGATTACGGTGACATGGGATAAAGGTATATAAATGAGGGTTTCCTTATTTGGATTATTCCTTCGATGTACTAGTCTCATAAAGGCTGACTTAAGCTTATGCAATTGGTTTTACTCGTAATCGGTTTTATTCGATTTTATCGATTTTATGTTAGTTTAGGAGATATCAGGTGTTACCTTGTCTACCTTATTCATCGCCTCGTTACCAGCTCTTTCACATTATATCATACATGTTCCCAGCTTGTTATCGATTACTGTCTCTCTACTTGCTCTTGCATGCTGGTACTCACGACACGATTTTCAATGCATATTTATTTCTTGGATTTATCGATACACATGTGCTTATCTCAGCACGTCATCTGACTTTCGCATCACCACTCGTCAGGGAGTTCTGACTCCTCTGGATCCTCATGTCCAGATTTTGGAGCTTGGAGCTTGCGGATTCTCTCAGTTGCTGATCAGAGTGGCGCAGCTGAAGCTTGGATCCCCAGCAGACCGTCCAGAGCCTTATCCTTCCAGGCCCCCCTGTTCGGCTCTAGAGTTTTCCTGATATGACTCTGAGCTCCATTTGTACTGTTCCTACTTGTGCATCCTTGTATTCTCGCATTTGCGCCATACTGGTGATGTCATATTATTGTAATATTGGGTCACTTCCTGTGATAACTTTGTAACTGTACTCATGTGTTGGAATGTATAATGCACCACGTGCTTCCGTACTCTGATGCTTACATGTACTGATACTTAGCGTATATACGTGAGGGTATTTCTGACCTTCATATATACGTCGCAGTGACGTCTCCGTACTCGCGGGATCGGGGCGTTACATAAGCTCTCTGTGAAGCTATGAATAGTTTCATGAGAAGCTATCAAGAAAGCTTCCGGCGAAGCTAGAATAAGCTTCAAGCGAAGCTGTAAGTTAGCTCTCTGTGGAGCTATGAAGAGCTTCATGAGAAGCTGTCAAGAAAGCTTCTGGCAAAGGTAGAATTAGCTTCTGGGAAGCTAGATTAGCTTCAGGCGAAACTGTAAGTTAGCTCTCTGTGGAGCTATGAAGAGCTTCATGCGAAGCTATCAAGAAAGCTTCCGGCGAAGATAGAATTAGCCTCAGTCGAAGCTGTAAGTTAGCTCTCTGTGGAGAGCTTTAAGGCGAATCTAGACAAACTTAGTTTCTCAGGAGAGGCTATCCCTTTGAGCTCATGTGATGCTGAGTGTTAAACTAACTCAGCATCTTAGGCCTGATTAGGTCCCTTCAAAGGCAACCTTGGCTTATTGTCTGCTTCACTGGATCAGTAGAGTCTAAGTCGCTGATTTGTCCCTCTAGGATAGGTAGAAACTGGTCGTTAGCTTGTCTGCGACTTGTCTTTTGTAAATGTCGACAAGTTAGACATCGTTCAGACTGGTTGGAAAGCTGTCTGAGAGTTTGTCTTTTTTTATTGTCAACAAGACCCCCTTCAAAGTTTTCGTAAATCCGCAATGAGATGGTTCGGATTCCGAAATATCTTGAATTACCTCGGGTGTGCAAAAGAGAGAGCATTCGCCAAGTAGAATTTCCCAAAGAAATTAGAACTTTCACTGAAAATTACTCAAAGTTTAGGAACATGATAAAATCAGTCTGAGTATGAGAACTTACAAGGGATAAAGGGGAGTAGATCTAGGAATCCGTCTGTTCAGAGGTAATGTGGACATAACAAGTTAGGAATCGCTAGAAAAGAGGGTTTGCTGTTCAGAGGTGATAAACTGGACATAACAGCGAGAAGAGTCCCTACCAGACTGAAAAGTTAAATCTGGATATCTGTCAGTTCAGAGGTGACAAACTGGACATAACTGATTAGGAATCACCAGACATAAAGCCTTGTCGTTCAGAGGTGACGAACTGGACATAATGACAAAGAAAGGTGAGATTGGATATTCATCGGTTCAGAGGTGACGTGCTGGACATAACCGATTAGAATTATCAAACTCGGTGTGTTTACTGTTCAGAGGTGACGAACTGGACATAACAGTAAACAAAAAAGGGGAGACTCGGCTATCTGTCGGTTCAGAGGTAACATGAACATAACCGATTAAGAAGCTACCAAGCTCAAAATTTTGTAATTCAGAGGTGATAATCTGGACATGATGCAAAATGGAGGTGAATCCGATTTTAGGGACCCGTCTATTTAGAGGTGATAAACTGGACATGATAGACTAAGACACACTAAACTCCGAATCCGCTGCAAGAGGTAGTCGCATTAACTTAGCAGCTAGTCCACTAGGGACTGCAAGGGTGAATTGGATCTGGGCACCCGTCGGTTCAGAGGTAATATGGACATGACCAACTAAGAGACATCAGGCTCACAATTCGCTGTTCAAAGGTAGCCTATTAACATGATAGCAAGAACTCCCGGCCCTGACGGGGGAAGGAGAACAAAGTTATGGACTCATCCATTCAGAGGTGGTGAACTAGACTTGACAATTTAAGTGCCATAAAGAGGAGAGACCAAGACATATGTTGGTTCAGAGGTAATGTGGACATAACCAATTAAAAGTTGCTAGACTCAAAGCCCTACCGTTCAGAGGTGGCGAACTGGACATAACGGTAAAAGAGTAGTCCCTACCGGACTGGAAGATGAGACTTGGTTATCTGTTGGTTCAGAGGTATCATGGACATAACCGATTGAGAAACCACCAAGCACGAGATTTTTACCATTCAAAGGTGACGAACTGGACATAACGATAAAAAGAAAGATTCTACTGGAGGAAATAGGATTTGATCATAAATTCCGTGGAAAAATTGGTATTGCCTTCGAATGCAATTTGAAAGAAACAGTCAGAGGTGTATTGTTAACGTGACAATCAAGAGAGTCTATTGGGGACTTGAAAGGGAAATAATATTTTGAGGGGAGTCTACCAGAAACTCGCTGGGGGGTTAAAAAATGAACTCCATAAGAGATTACATGTCAGAGGTAATCATTAACGTGACAAAAAGAACTCTGTGAGAATTCGGTAGGGAAGGGATTATTCCCTAAAAAGTTATCAGAGGTAATCATTAACGTATCAACCAAATCTCTTGCTGAGAAATTTGAAAGGAGATTTTGTCAGAAGTAATCGTGACAGCTCTCCAATTGGGGATTTGTAAAGCAACCTGTCAGAGGTGTGATGTTAACTTGATAAGAATTCATTTACTGTTAGAGGTGTTTGAACATAACAGCAATTTGAGTGGACCTGTCATTCTATTGAAGAGAATGACAAGTGAAGTTTGATCTGCTAGGGGTATTAGCAAGATCCGTCAGGAAAAAGTTTTACTGTCAGAGGCATGAGCTTTAAGCATGACAGTTGTGATCTGTTATTGAGAAAATGAATACAGCCTTTTGTGGTCCTATCATTCCATGAATGATAATTGATAGGGAATTTAGTGAAAAAAGTGGGATCAGGTCCCTTAGAATTTTTAGCAAATTCTCAGCTGTCAACAGATTTGATATGCCTTACCAACTACCGTTTGAGTTGGGTTAGCCATTCTATTTCCCTCAGCATGATGAGTTATTGAGGATTTTATATTAGGCTTAGAAGCTAATATTTTCCTCCAGCCTTATTCACCGAAGGCTTCATATCATGTCACATAAAGTGAACATTTCTGCATTCCACTGGTGACCTCTAAAATCTCACTGGGGATTAAAGAGTTAAGTCTAAACTTCATGAAAAATTTGTCGGGTAGATCGACATTTCTCGTGGAGCGTCACCTTTTGTTCATCAAGACTTTGGTTCTCAGCTGATCTTTGTGTCTAGATATGGAGTACAAACTTCACAGGAAATATATCGAGTAAGTCGAGATTTCTCATAGAGTTTCACTTTTGTTCGTCATAATCAAGACTTTAGTCACAGCTGATCATCGAATCTGAACATGAATGTGGAAACATTAGAAAGGTCCTGCAAGGATGCATCACGAACCTTCTTCGATGATTTCGGCTCATTCAAAATCATTATGAAGCTGAATTGATTTGCCGATAGAAGAATGTAGAGATGGTTGAAATTGATTCCATCTGTGAAATGGGACTCCTTGAGGAGATAAAATAGTCAGACGAGTCTGACTTAATGATCAAAGGTGTAATGTTAACATGATCATGTATAGTGCTTCTTTGATCAGAGGTATAGTGTTAACGTTATCATGTATAGCACTTGTCGTTGAAGAGCGTGTCACCGTTTGCATTCGCTAGGTGATAAACTCCACTCGAGTAGACTGCCTTGACTACAAAAGGTTGTCTTTATTTGATTGGTGGAATGACATATTCTAACCCCTTCACGTTTTTCGACGTCGTTAGCTGTTGTGTCTCGTCGGGGTCTGGTTGTCCGTCACAAGTTATTTGCCAGACCTAGTACCTGTCGACTATCAAATTGAGGTTGAGACGGTTGTCTCCTCTTTAGAGCTACTGAGAGGAGTTGCTGGTGCGGTGTCATCTGCTGCGAGAGATATTGCAAGACTTGTCTTTAGCTTTGGACTAGCTTGAGTCCCATTGCTTTAGCTATTGATGGGATAAGATCCATGGCTTTTGGAAGAAGAGTTAACTATTTCAATACTCCCTTTCAAGATAGGAGTTAGGCAGTGGCCTTGTTATGTTATGACTTTAGAGTCAAAACACCTGCTTTGATCAGTGCTTGGATTTTATCTTTAAGGATATTGCACCTGCAAGTAGGATGATGAACCATCCAATGGAAAAGACAATAATTGGGATCATTCGTTCGTCCCACTTTGTCTGGGCGTCTAACCTCTAGCAACTTAAGCTTATTGTCTTTGTTGAGAAAGTGGAAAAGTGTCACCATATGCTCATCTTTGACGGAGTATTATCTCTGATACTCTGAAGTCCTGTGGAGTTACCCTTCTTTGATCGAGTTCCTCTATATACTTTCAATGTTGATGTATCAGAAGATTCAACCGTGTCAAAACTTTTATTATTGATTCCCCACCTGTTTTTGGGGGTCTCAAACTTTTTAGCTGATTTTTCAGCTATCTCGACTTGTTCAATAAGCTCCTTCCAAGTGCGGGCTTTGACGGCGCCCATGCGAACTTCCATTTTGTCGAGGAAGTTATGCCTACACGTCTGAAGCAACATAGGCAAAGGCATACCTGCAGGGCACATGAGAGAAAGGTTGCAGAATCTTTCTATGTAATCCCGTACAGATTCTTCTCCTTTCTGGACTGCCGAAAGGAGTGTGTTTATGGTCACCTCAGTATCATCCTCGTAGAATAGGGAGAGGAATCGGGTTTTCAAGTCGAGCCACAAATTGATGGAGTTCGTGGGGAGACTCCTGAACTAATCAAAGGCTACCCCCTTTAGGGTGCCAATGAACATCCTGGCCATGTAGCATCATTACCTACTACATTACCGGTTTGAGATCAGAAGTAGTAAATGTGCTGATTTGGCGAGCTCTTATCATCATACGAGTGCAAAATTGGTGGCTTGAACTTTGGCGGATATGGGACTGAATCCCATTCCAAGGGGTAAGTACGGACTGCCCCTACTTTCTTCAATTCATCCCTTTGGGTCAGGGATGTGATCTGAGCTTGGATGCCTTTGATCACTTTGGCATCGAATGAAGAGCCCTCCTTTGAATGATCGGTCTTAGGAGATTCATTATTTTTGTTCTCCTCGTTTTTGTGATTACTACTGGTTGTATTATCATTATTCTGCTTTGTCAGCAGCTGAGCCAATATTTGCTTGATATTGTCCAAGGCTTCTTGTTGGGCCTTAGAAATCTGCTCCTGTGCCTCCATGCGAAGACGGAGATCATCATTGTTGTTGTTATCAGCCATGTTGGCTGATACAAACCTTGCCTGAACAGAGCTGATGGTGGCAGAGGAAGCGTAGCCGCTGGTTTCTTCTTCATCATCGGACCATTGGAATTGATGTCTCAATGGTTCTGGCAACATAGCTTCTGAGGAAGAAGGTTATCCATAATTATAGGGTACTGTACCTTGGAAGGGACCCTTTTGTTCGACCAGAACCTGACCTAAGCCGGGGCTATAGTCGGGCCCTGGAGAACTGAATGAGGGAATGTGAACCCCTATTTCCTTTGAGATCGGAGTAGATCCCTTCCTCTGCTTATCATATTGACAGAGGCATCTGCAATGCGAGACACCTTCACTGTCTTCTTCTTTTGAGACTTGAGTTTCTCAGAAGTTTGAACTGACAGCTGGTTGAACACCGATTGCTGGCTTGGAAGAGAAGTTGTGAGGATTAGTCCCAAACAATAGTTGACAGAATGTACCATCACAGTTTGACACCCCGCTTGTCTGCACTGGGATGACGAGATGTGAACTGGCTCTTCAAGGTGGAGTTTCCACTGTTGCTCAGATAATCCTGCAAGTTTGCATTTTCTGGGTCCAATTGATCCAACACGGAGACTCAGGGAAACTGGATGTTAGCTTGCTTGGATTGAGAAACCCTAGGCTTAGCCTTGAAAACTTTCTTTTGGGCTATAGGCGAAGCTAGGATAGCTTCCCCTAAAAGAGTAACTTCGCAAGATGAAACTACTATTTTAGCTCTGCCTTTGAAGGCGAGCTTAGCTCTGTTGCGCGGAGTTCTTCCTGTAAGCGAGGCTGAAATAGCCTCATTGTTAGCACTCAGTAGTGCTTCATTTTAAACTTTGTGGCTAAGGTTTTTAGCACTTAGTGTTTTGGTTTTATCGCCAGCGGCGAGCCTGCCCAATAGTGCTGATGATGTAAGTGGGGCTGCAGTAGCTTCGCTGTTAGCACAAAGTGCTTTAGTCCTAGCCTCACATGACAGGCGTGGCTTAGCTCTGTGTAGAGCTAAAATAGTCTTACAGTCAGAGACTATTTTAGCTTCGCAGGAAACTGAATCAAGAGATCTATCTCTAGCCTCGCATGGGACTATAGCTTTTGCAGTCCACATAGCCTTAGCAGAGGCTGTTTTAGGTTCACAAGGAACCTTTATAGCTTCGCGCACAGTATTAATATGTTGGCGCGTGGCTATGTTAGTCTCTGCTGAGACTGTATTAGACTCGCATAGAGTCTGTTTAGCCTCGCCTGAGGCTGTAATACGCTTGCAGAGCGTCTTATTTGTCTCAATAGAGACTTGCTTTCAGGAGTTAGCCAGAGGGGCTCTGGCTACGCTGACCTCCTTGCGCACATGTAGGGGGCTTGTGCTACCCCCAGAGAGAAATTGTTCAAACCTCTCTTAGTCAAAGTGAATAACCAGCGTCTCAGCAATAGACCCGAAGGTCTGATCGTCGCATTGCGACACTTAATTCTCAGCAGTGGAGAATGCTTTCCCCAGCGGAGTCGCCATCTTGTTTTCCATTAATTTGCGAAAGGAAAAACTTACAAAAGAGAATGGAGGAACGAAATTACAAGTATTTCTTTATATAAAGAAAAAGAAAATTACAAGTAGATCTCCTCTGAGATTTCTGAGAAAGTGTACCGGTGGGAGTCTGATCAGCTCGCGACCATTTTGTCCCGTTGATGATGCGAGAAATCAATCTTCGAATGCTTCTGCTTAGGAATTCTTTCTCGCCTGGTTCTGGAGATTCCTTGAGAGGGAGGAAGATCTTAGGGTATTAGCATCCTGAATTGATCCTTGTAGGATTAGAGAAGTGATTCTCTGAATTCTTGAAAGCGAGAGACTAGATCTCTTGTTGGCTTAAACTTTGAAGCCACTAAAGAAGCTTATGCTCTTCAAAAGACCTCTTGGACTTGAATTTCTTCAAGACCGTGAGCCTATCGGACTTGAATCTTTTTAAGACCCTGAACCTAGCCTACTAGTGGGTTATTTATAGGCTCAATAGGGAGTTATGATTCCCTTAATTTTCTCCCCTTAATGAGGTATCATGGGTGTAACTACTCATTAATTCTCATTAATTGGCTCCTCTTAATGAGGGATCATGGGTGTAAACACCCATTAACTCCTCTTAATTGGCTCCTTTTAATGAGGGATCATGGGTGTAATGATTGGTCGCTAATGTTGCATATTTAGTATCATATTTTCATACTTATTATAGAATAAAATCTGCATTATCCTAATTAAATGTTTAATTTATTTACAGGCCCATTCCTTAAGGAGATGAAGAGAAATGAGCCCAAAAGCCCACCAAAATTCTGAATTAAATCAGAATTAATTCGAGCTCAGTGAATCAGGGCAAAATCAAGAGGTTGAAAACCGGTTGAGAAGAATCGATCGGTTAAAGCCAAGAATCAAAGGCCATTTTGTCACAATCCTAGACTCAAACGAGAAAACCAACTGAAGATAAAAGCAGAAGGAAAAACCAGGGAGATCGACCAATAGGGTGTGGCCACCTGGCCACACCCTGGCCGCGGAAACGCGGCCAAAGCCGCGTTTCCGCGGCTTGGTTAAGAAGTTAGGGGGAGCGTTTTCTCCCCCACTCTTCCCGGGATCCTGTAGGTTGGGTTTTTGCCTATAAAAAGCCAGTATTTGCACTGAAAATGGGACGATCATGCAGAGATAGGATTAAACTTAGTTTTCATTTCTTGTAGTTTAGGTTTTTCTTTTCTTTTTATGTAATTTGTATGTAAGCTTAGGTTAGATGAAGATTCATGTAAGTAAGAGAGAGAGGCTTATGTTGAGAGTGACACCGATGTACCCTCCTCCTTTCTTCCATCGTTTCAAGCAATAAAAGGTAATATGTTTATGTTCTTCTTTACTTTCATTTTCTTTTTCTTCTTTCTACTTTACCTCTTTTGTTTTTGATGAGCTTGCAAGTGAATCCAGAAGCATAAGTATAACGATGTTGTGTGAGTGCCAATGATAGTTCATGAAGACGTTCTCCTCCTCAAGATCCGTATCACTTCATTCTTGCTCCGCTTGATGATATAATGCGAACGGGGACTGAGCTCGATCCTATGATCTATGCGTTGAATGCCTCCAAGCAAGGTAGAACATGCAAGGGTTCCAGGTAAGTCATCAACCAAACTAGGCGAGTATCTCTTTCATCTTCTTTCTTCACCTTTTTATTTCTTAGTTTAGATCACCAACACCCACTTCCTTCATCACTCCTTTTCACTTCTTTCTAAATAATCATTTGTACATAGTCACTTTCTAATTCTCTCCACTTTCTTCATTCTACCGTTTTCTTTCTAACTTTAACATAACTCTTTTTTTTCATTTTTATTTCTTAAAAACAAAGAAGAACTTTCGTTTTTCTTCATAAAGATTTCAATACAAACCTTGAACGCTTCTATCGCAAACCCTCCTTGTGGATCACGACCCGCATAGCCACTTGCTATAGCGGTAAGAATTGAGCACTTGCACATCTTTATTCTTAAATCTAAAATTCTGCATTTTGTGTGAAGGTTCAAGCTTCAATCAAATTTTGGCGCCGTTGCCGGGGAGGGTAACAGTTTTTATTGAAATCAGGTTTTTATTAAATTTTTAGAACTAAAACGAATTTTTTTCTCTGTTGCAGGTTATAGGGTAAGCAAAGCAGGGAAAAAGGATTGCAGAAACATATAAGTGGTCTTGGGCCTCTGTTCCAGAAAATAGAGACCAAGTACCCTCTGAATTGCCGCGTTTGCTCGACTTTAGCTTTGTTTCCGCGGCAAGGAAGAGTTCACTACTAACTGTCTTTTTGCAGGGCTGCTAGCTTTGCAAAAATTAGAGTTTCTGTAAACTTTATTTCTTATATGCTATCACATAAGCCTGCTAATAAACCAACAGTAAAACGTTTGTTGAAAAAGATAAAAAAATTGATTAGACGTTTGCATTTTAGGCACGTGTCTTTTCAATTCATTTATTTTTACTGTTGAAGAGTGCTGGAGCAAGGTACATTCGCATTGCATTTAGAATAGGACTCATCTCTTGGTTGATTTACATCGCTTTGAGTGAATCTTGTTTACATATCTTGTACACTTGCACAAACTAATCTTAAGGGCACCAACCCATAACAAGATAAGGTGGGGAGTTAATCACCCTTCCTTGGCCCAAAAATTAGATTCCAAGCACTCACTAACTCGAGCCAACTAAAAATGAGTAGACGTTGGCCCTAGGGACATCTCGGACTCAATTAGGAGATTATCCTAAGGGAGAAAGGTATTGGAATTTGACTCCTGCCAAATCAGTGTCTAGGAAAGGGATTAAGGGCCGAAAGCCCGAAGATTGGTGGTTATTTAATTAAGGAACGTCTTTGACGGAAAACCTCCCACCAATCTTGCCCTGACCTGGCTGATTAGCTTGTGGTCAAAGTCTGCATTCTACCTTCCGTGGACAGTCTAACCAGTTAGGAGTCATCTAGGTCATAGGTCTACCCTAACTTAGTTTAGAATTTTTTCTTATTTGTTTGCTTATTGTTTGTTTTTTCTTTCTTTTTGTTTGTATTCTATTATGTGATATGGCTTTTAATAACAATTTTTTCAACTTTAATAGTAATCCATATTACACACCGACTTCTTTTTCGGATATTACCAACCCGGCATATCATAACTTTAACCAACCTAGTGTGCTGGATTGGTCTTATCCGAATCAATATAACCCATGTCCCCAATCTTATAACCATAATTTCCATGATAATTTTAACTCTTCACAGAGTCAATGGGGATTCACCTCCCCCGAGTCTAATTTTCAACCAATTTGTCCCCCTTCTCCACCTAGTCCACAATATTTTCAAGATTCATACTCAGTTCCACCAGTCCAAAAGAGAAAACTATCAATTTTGGAAATAAGTATGCGTGAGTCCAAACAAAAATCCCAAAATCTGATAGACTCACAATTTCACCACCAATTCCAAAACAACACTTCATCTTTTCAACAAGACGATGAACCCATCAACTATGAAAAGATGCTTGAAGCCATGACTCAGGCTTAAAACGCTCGTAATCGTGACATAGATATGGTGGTCTAATCTCTACGTTCCCACCGTTTGACCAGTTCTGATGTCGCTAACCATTCTGTTGAGCCAAAGAGTCATGTTGTTTTGGAAATTAAGGTTCCGTTTCAGAACAATCATTTGAACTTCCCCAAACTCTAAATTTCGAAAAAGATATTGACAGTTTGGCAAGTTATTCCTTTCCTAAAATAGAACTTGAGAATGAATATGATCTTGAACCTGAACTTAGTGATTCAATTCTACTTCCTGATTCAATAATGACTCTGATATCTTCACCTGATTTCAATCTTTTTCCCTAGTCAACATTGGATCCTGTGTAATTTCATAATGAAATTGAATCACCCATCTTTGATGATCATCATGTTGAACTTGACCAATTTTATAATTTTGAAAATCCTATTGACAAATTGGCATGTTCTCATTTTTATGACATTGAACTCAATGAGAAATGTGACCTAGATTCTCAACTCTGTGATCCAGTTCAAATTCCTGAATCAATATTGACTCCTGTTTTGTTACCCGACTTGAATAATATTTTAGAGTCAGTTTTGATTCCTACAACCATCATTCTTGAACTTGAATCACCAATATTAAGTCACATTCCACTGATAGAAAATACATGTGGACTTGAGTTTCAACTTCTTGAATTGGACACACTTCTTGAACCAATCTCGACTCCTGAACCTTTACTTGACTTAAGTCACCTTCCTGAGTCGGTATTAGTTCCTGTACTTCCTGAATCCAAGTCAATCATTCTATCTTTTCACACCCCATTTTGAGACAAGGTGGTTGACAAATTTGACTCCGAAATTAATTATGAAATTTGAAAATTAGATGGGGTCAAATATTTAATGAAAATCATTCATGCAGATATCATTTGAGTGGGTTATATTAGAGAAATTTCTGGTGGGTTCCTCCGAACCCAACGAAAAGTTGATTGGGCCGCATTTCGTGGACCAATCAGACCACCACCGGAACCACCACCTTAAGGTAACATTTTTCCTTCCCTTTCTTCTTTTTCTTGCATCTATGCATTAATTCATACATTGAGGACAATGCATGAGATAGGTGTGGGGGAGGGTTCTAACATAACTTAGGTTTTTCTTTTTATATATAAAAAAAAAATTTAACATTTTCTTTACTTTTAAAAAACTTTTTGAAAATAGAAACAATATTTTGACATATTTTTTGTAAGAAATTAAGTCAAATTTAAGGAATAGGAAAATCAAAATTAGGATTTCTTATACTTGGTCAAAATAAGATTATTTGTTTAATTTTTAGGGTTAGGAAGAAAATTTGTCAAAGTAATTTAGTCTTGATCTTTACCTTAATGAAATATGCACACTTCATACACTTACACACTTAGGGTTCAAAAACAAAGATTCTTATGCCTTATATATAAAAAAAAGAAAAAAAGAAAAAAATATCTATGAACAAGTCTAATTATTGATTAGCTAGGTGCTTTGGCCTAAGCAAGCCTTAATATTTATGCGAAAGATGATTAGATAAGTTTGAGAAAAAATTTCCTCTAATTAAGCTGGGTATTTGTGCCTAATAAAGCATAAGTATTCACGCCTAAAAGTGGTTCATATAATAAAATCCTTAGTTTTGTGGCCTTATTTGCTCGAGTCCTTAAGTCCTTGGGGTGTTTTCTCACCGGTACCCTAAGACCGTTTGGTTTGAGAGTCATCGATTAAAGGCTCGTTACATGGGCAGATTAGAAAGCCTAATAGAACTAAGGAATAATACCAAAAAAAAAGTATATATATATATATAAATAAATAAGGCATAAGAGTTAGAGTTAATGAACCCTTAGTCAAAATTTTCACAGTCACAAGGTGCATATGACTTAGGGTAAAGCAATAGACTAGATGAGAAGTACAATTTGATTCCTTACTTTGATTGATAACAAACTTTTGAATAGAGACTAAGTTTAGGAATGAAAAATTCAGTCTTCCTATAACTTATAGATTGCTTAAATCTTACAATTATATTTCAAATATTTTTCTCTTTCAAAATGCTTTTCGAAAATACTAACTCTTTATTTTCTTTCTTTATGGATTTGTGGGTGCAATCTGCTGAAAACTCTCACGAGACAAAACTCGTTCTCTAGAAGAAACCTAGAGGTTTAAAGGCTTGTTGCACATGCTCAGTGCAATCGCGTGACCTGCGAAAGTGGTCTAATAATCCTCAGTATAATTTAGTTGTTTTGCTCGAGGACGAGCAAAAGATAGGTATGGGGGTGTGATTGGTCGCTGATGTTGCATATTTAGTATCATATTTTCATACTTATTATAGAATAAAATCTGCATTATCTAATTAAATGTTTAATTTATTTACAGGCTCATTCCTTAAGGAGATGAAGAGAAATGAGCCCAAAAGCCCACCAAAATTCTGAATTAAATCAGAATTAATTCGAGCTCAGTGAATCAGGGTAAAATCAAGAGGTTGAAAACCGGTTGAGAAGAATCCTCTCAGAATCGATCGGTTAAAGCTAAGAATCAAAGGCCATTTCGTCACAATCCTGACTCAAACGAGAAAACTAACTGAAGATAAAAGCAGAAGGAAAAACCAGGGAGACCGACCAATAGGGTGTGGCCACCTGGCCACACCATGGCCGCGGAAACGCGGCCAAAGCCGCGTTTTCGCGGCTTGGTTAAGAAGTTAGGGGGAGCGTTTGCTCCCCCACTCTTCCCGGGATCCTGTAGGTTGGGTTTTTGCCTATAAAAAGCCAGTATTTGCACTGAAAATGGGACGACCATGCAGAGATAAGATTTAGCCTAGTTTTCATTTCTTGTACTTTAGGTTTTTCTTTTCTTTTTATATAATTTGTATGTAAGCTTAGGTTAGATGAAGATTCATGTAAGTAAGAGAGGGAGGCTTATGTTGAGAGTGACACCGATGTACCCTCCTCCTTTCTTCCATCGTTTCAAGCAATAAAAGGTAATATGTTTATGTTCTTCTGTACTTTCTTTATCTTTTTCTTCTTTCTACTTTACCTCTTTTGTTTTTGATGAGCTTGCAAGTGAATCCAGAAGCATAAGTATAACGATGTTGTGTGAGTGCCAACGATAGTTCATGAAGACATTCTCCTCCTCAAGATACGTATCACTCCATTCTTGCTCCGCTTGATGATATAATGCAAACGGGGACTGAGCTCGATCCTATGATCTATGCGTTGAACGCCTCCAAGCAAGGTAGAACATGCAAGGGTTCCAGGTAAGTCATCAACCAAACTAGGTGAGTACCTCTTTCATCTTCTTTCTTCACCTTTTTATTTCTTAGTTTAGATCACCAACACCCACTTCCTTCATCACTCCTTTTCACTTCTTTGTAAATAATCATTTGTACATAGTCACTTTCTAATTCTCTCCACTTTCTTCATTCTACCGTTTTCTTTCTAACTTTAATATAACTCTTTTTTTTCATTTTTATTTCTTAAAAACAAAGAAGAACTTTCGTTTTTCTTCATAAAGATTTCAATACAAACCTTGAACGCTTCTATCGCAAACCCTCCTTGTGGATCACGACCCGCATAGCCACTTGCTATAGCGGTAAGAATTGAGCACTTGCACATCTTTATTCTTAGATCTAAAATTCTGTATTTTGTGTGCAGGTTCAAGCTTCAATCATGTAACTACCCATTAACTCCCATTAATTGGCTCCTCTTAATGAGGGATCATGGGTGTAACTGCCCATTAACTCTCCCTACTAACTTAGTAGGGCGGTTACTCTCTTCATACGGAGCTAGCCTCTTCCGGCGGAGCTATCAAGAAAGCTTATGGCAAAGCTATAATTAGCTTCAGGAGAAGCTGTAAGTTAGCTCTCTGTGGAACTATGAAAAGCTTCATGCGAATCTATCAAGAAATCTTCTGGTGAAGTTAGAATTAGCTTTCGGCGAAGCTAGAATTAGCTTCAGGCAAAGCTGTAAGTTAGCTTCAGACGAAACTGTAGGTTAGCTCTCTGTGAAGCTATGAAAAGCTTCATGAGAAGCTATCAAGAAAGCTTTCAGCGAAGATAGAATTAGCTTCCGGCGAAGTTAGAATTAGCTTCAGGCGAATCTATAAGTAAGCTCTCTGTGGAGCTTTGAAGAGCTTCCGGCGAAGCTATCAAGAAAGCTTCCGGCGAAGCTAGAATTAGCTTCAGGCGAAGCTGTAAGTTAGCTCTCTATGGAGCTATGAAGAGCTTCATGAGAAGCTATCAAGAAAGCTTCTGACGAAGCTAGATTAGCTTAGGGCGAAGCTGTAAGTTAGCTTTCTATAGAGCTATGAAGAGCTTCATGCGAAGCTATCAAGAAAGCTTCCGGCGAAGTTAGAATTAGCTTCAGGCGAAGCTGTAAGTTAGCTCTCTGTAGAGAGCTTCAAGGCGAATCTAAACAAACTTAGCCTCTCAGGCGAGGCTATTCCCTTGAGCTCATGTGATGCTGCGTGTTAAACTAACTCAGCATCTTAGGCCTGCTTATGTCTCTTCAAAGGTAACCTTGACTTACTGTCTGCTTCACTGGATCAGTAGAGTCCAAGTCGCTGATTTGTGCCTCGGGGATGGGTAGAAACTGATCATCAGCTTGTCTGCGACTTATCTTTTGTAAATGTCGATAAATTAGACATCGTTCAGACTGGTTGGAAAGCTGTCTGAGAGTTTGTCTTTTTTATTGTCAACATGCTCGTCCTCGAGCAAAACAAATAAAAAATCAAACAAAACTAACCTAGTCTAACTCACTTTCATTGGAATCACGGTTGCACTTAGCATGTGCAACAAGCCATTAAACCTCTAGATTACCCTAGAGGACGAGTTTTTTCTCGTGAGTATTTTCAGTAGATTGCACCCACAAAATTCATAAAAAAAGAGAAACAAAGTGTTAGTATTTTCGAAAAGCATTTTAAAAAGGAGAGAAAATATTTGAAGTATTATTGTAAGAGTTCAAGTAATCTATAAGTTATAGGAAAACCAAAATTTTCATTCCTAAACTTAGTCACTATTCAAAAACTTGTTATCAATTATGGTATCAAACTATATTTCTCATCTAGTCCATTATTTTACCCTAAGTCATATGCACCTTTGTGATAGTGAAATTTTGACTTGGAGTTCTTTAACTCTAACTTTTATACCTTATTTTCTTTTTTTTTATATTTTTTGTGGTATTATTTCTTAGTTCTATTAGGCTTTCTAATCTGCCCATGGAACGAGTCTTTAGTAGGTGACACTCAAATCGGATGGTCTTAGGGCACCGGGTGAGAAAATACCCCAAGGACATTAGGGCTCGAGCAAACAAGGCCACAAAACTAAGGATTTTATTTATTATGCGGACTGCTTTTAAGCGTGAATACTTATGCTTTATGAGGCACAAATACCCAGCTTAATCAGAAGATTTTTTGATATATATATTTCTTTCTTTTCTTTCTTTTTTTTTTTTATAAGACATAAGAATCTTTGTTTTTGAACCCTAAGTGTGCAAATGTATAAAGTATACATATTTCATTAAGGTAAAAATCAAGATTAAATTACTTTTTCAAATTTTCTTCTTTACCCTAGAAATCAAACAAATAATCTTATTTTGAGCAAAGTATAAGAAATTCCAATTATGATTCTCCTATTCCTTAAAATTAACTTAATTTCTCACAAAAAAGGTCAAAATATTGTTTTTCTTTTCAAAAAGTTTTTTAAAAAAGCAAAGAAAATATTAAAAAATTTATAAATAAAAAGAAAACCTATGTTATGTTAGAACTTTCCCTTACACCTATCTCATGCATTGTCCTCAATGTATGACTGAATGAATAAATGCATGAAAAAGAAGAAATTGAAGGAAAATGTTACCTTAAGGTGGTGGTTCCAGTGGTGGTCGGATTGGGCAAAGCGTTGCTACTCAATCAAAATAATGTGGTGATTCACAGAACATACATATCTATACACACACACACACACAAGTGATGTACGTAAATATGTATTTTGTATGTGCAAGTAGTAAGTGGTATGATCTGAATGAAATTGTATGATGTGTTTGTGCATTAATATTGCTTGTATGAATACTTTATTTTTTTTTGCGGAGAAAGGGGCCAATATGAGGGGGAAGACTGTGTGAAAAAAGTTGCGCATACTTATTTGTAGGAAGGGGCTGGCGAGAGCCGGTAGGAGAGGGAAGTCGGTATAAAATGTTTGTTCATTTTATAATTGTAGGAAGGGGCCGGCCGGAGCCGATAGGAGGAAGGAAGACAGGGTAGTAAAAATAGCTCATTTTATAATTGTAAGAAGGGGCCGGCGGCAGGTAGGAGGGGAAAGACGGTGTTAAATATTCATGCATTCATTGAAATGATGTGATGACGAAACATTGCTTGCTGATATGACATTTATAAAAGATGCTTGTCCTATGTGTATGCATAACCTAGAAATTATTATGACTTGAATTATACAATACTAAAAACCGTGAAAAAAGAAAATCTACTACTACGTCATATATCACCGTATAAGCGTATAAGGTAACACCGAGGAACGTTAGAATATATTCCCTTAATTTTGGCCTATTGGCGACCTACTACAATAATTGATAAATCATCAAAGCGAAAAGATTAACTAGAATATCAAACAATAACTTGGTTTACTTACTAAGCCGTCAAGCTCACATCTTTTCTTAACAAATTTTTTTCAGATCTTAGCAAAGATAAAGGACCGGCGTGAGAATTTGTGGTGTCTTATGAAGGAGTTTTGTTTTGTGACATCTCAAACCCTTCAACCATGTCTTGTTTTCTTCTTTTACTTTCCCACTCATTTTGAACTCTTTATGTATATGTATTGAGCTTAGTATGTCGAGTTGGTGAAAATCATGTCATTTATGTTTTTGATCTTTTGTGAAATGTTAAGTTTAAGTGATGGACACTTATGTTGATAGTTCGACATCGTTTGTGTAAGCAAATGTTATGTAAATGACTTGACGGATTTCGCTTGATGTATTCCTTTGGAATGGCTACTAGTTCCTAATTAAGTATGCATGTTGTAGTCTTGGAATAAGAATATCCCAAGTATTACCTTGCTTAGTGGAGTATACTATTATTGACTGCGTTGATGTTTCCTTGGTATGTATAAAAATACGTTAAGACTATTGAGAGTCATGTGGACTATTGAATTTCATGCATTGTGTTTGAGCAAATGATATATTATAAAGGAGATGTTGTCAAAATTTTGAGCAATTAAGTTATTAGACATGATTTCTTATTTCTCTGATTAAAGGTTAGTGGAGGATTAGAGTATTATAATCTGAGACCGTCACAAATACACAACTATAATAATAGCAAAAGACCTATAAATTTTCTTATTAAAATTTCCCACAGGACTTTAAGATCATTTACAAGTATCTATTGAAATACATATTGTGGATGTATTCTAGGGCAAAAAGAACTATTGAATGGAATATGTGACATATGCCCATGTGGAAGCATATCATGCTTTCTTCTCCAAATCAAAGAATATCTATGTTATTATAATTGTAAACTATTTGGGTGTTTGTAATTTTATTAATGGGCTCACGGGATGGCGTAAGTTAGCAATAAAAAGGAGAAAAAAGTACTTGATATTTTTTTTTAATTACATAAAATCTATTCCTAGCTATCATTATTATGCATGCCCACTTATTTAACAACTCATAATTATGCTTATATTTTCATTTTTTTTTTTTTTTACTATTCAAGAAAATATATAAACTTCAAATTATTGAATCTCCCAACTGAAACAATCGATTATTTTGCATACGCATGCAATGCACGTGCTTAAATAATATAAAGTTGTACGTACTTGTCAAATGAACAATATTGACGTGATGTAAAGAAAAAAAAAGTATTGATCTTTTCTCTCTTCAATTCTGATAACTCCAACGCACTAAATACTTCCCTTTTGGTATTTCTGTATGTAATTTATTCAGTAATTCAGTAGTCACTGAAATTAAAGAAAAACACGAAGAGATACAAACTTTATGCTGTAATATTCCACTTCCTACATTTTTTTTTCTTTTGTTTTTTCTCTTTTTTCCCTAATTTTATTAAATAAATAAGTTGGAATCTCCCAAATTAATTACTTCACAGGCTGAATCATGATTGATTCACTGTAGTTAACTGTTTGATTTAGATAAAATTAGATCATAGTGTGAACATAGACAGTGGTTCGACTAACTGTTTGTCATGTGAAGAGGAAAGTGACATTATCCTCTTAATTGTCAACATTGGACCAATACCAAACTTGACATAATCCTATTGATTTGCATGCAGCTATGGGCCTGATTTGGCTTTTGTTGCTCCTTGGTCATGGCCAATGGCGACTGTCCAACTTTTGCTGGTCCCTAATGAGATTTAGGGGGTGTTTGGTAGAGAGAAATCATTAGCTGAAAATAAGACGGGGGCTGGTTAAATTCTTTTCCTATGAAATTACTATTTACAAGTACATATGAACAGTGATTTCACGAGATTTCACATTTCCAGCGAGCTAAAATCGCAAACCGCTTAAATTTTTTTCTTATAAAATTATTGTTCACAAGTACCTGTGAACAATGATTTCGAGAAGTTTCGCAGTCCCGATTAAATCCTTTTCACATGAAATTATTATTCACAAGTACATGTGAACAATAATTTCAAGAAATTTCACGGTGCCTGCGTGCTAAAATCTCTGAGAGGAAAAAGTGCGTACGACCACTTGCGATGTTTACCGAACTTACAAGAGTTTTTGATTTTTCTTTTCTTTTACAACTAAACCTCACTTTGAAAAGAAGCTGACCTGAAAAAGTGAACAGTATTTCCGATTTGAATTTTGAAGAATCCAAATCAGCCTTAGTACGGCATCCTATTTCACTGAACAAAAGATGATGAGAACAGAGATGTCATGAGTTGTGATTAAATTATTTGTTTTATAGACAAGATTAATTAACTTATTTTATTCTAGATTAAATTGTCACAGATGCTTTGATCTTGCTGTCTGAGATTGAGACGTTGGCAAAGAAACAAAGCATATCAGTAAACAAATCACATCAGATGCTTTTAATTATAAGTCTAATCCATTTAATCAAAAAAAATCTTGCATATTTTAAAAGTCCCCTAGTCAGAATGATCATAGGATGTGTCACTCTAAGCTATATAAATAGTTTAATAATAATTATAATTAAATTAAGTATTTGTTTTTGAAAGGTGTAATAATTAATTAATTTTTAAATTAATAAATATTTTGTTTTACTTTTATACAACTACAAGTCCCTAATAAATATAATATGAGTTTAGCTGATCTCTCAGTAAAATCTAAGCTATAAATATCAGCCATATGTAACCTGTCCTCAAGATTCCTTTTGAGGGTCTGGAATTATTCTGATTTATTTTTTTTTCTTGAATACTAAATGATAATTAAGATAAAAATAAGAAAGAAAGAGTATAATAATTTCCTATTAAATAGAAGAAATAGATTTTAACATTCTTCTATCCTAAATATTAGATGAAGAATGAAATAAAAGTAAATCTTTGATAAATGATCGGTGATAAAGTATTAAATTTATTGTTAAGGTTGATTTAGTGGACAATGTGCAATTTGACCTATAACAACTATAAACTTGCAAAGTCCCCAACTTACCCGGGACAACATTGTCAACTTAGTACCTATGCATGTGTGTGTATACAGAGAGAGACTTGTGTCATTCCGGAAGGATTCGAGACTGAATCCTTCTCACTCAAATACAGTGATATCGGAGTGCAAGATCCACTCTGTTGAAGTTGATCCATTATTTCAAGTAATTAAAATCAAAAATCATGTATTTTGAATAGTTTTTACCTATCCATCAAGTAGGCGCAAAATGGACGAGAAATAGTGAGTTTGTTAGTATAACGGTATAGAATATTTGAAATCTAATAAAAATTAGTGTGAGGGTTATTTAAGTATTTAGATCATGATGAAATGCTCATATCGAGAATTTGTATATCTAAAGACGTAGATTTAAGCAATATACTATTTTCAATCGTCCATTTTGCGTCTACTAAATAGATGGGCAAAAAGTATTCAAAATACATTATTTTTTATTTTTAGTTACTTGAAATAATATAGATCAATTTCAACGGAGTAGATCTTGCACTCAGATATCGTAGGGCTGTATTTGAGTGAGAAGGATTCAACCGTGTATTCTTCCGGAATGACATAAGTCCATCTCTCTGTGTGCGTGTGTAGTTTGTTATCAAAGTCCCCACTTAGTTTGTATGTGTGTGTATAGAGATGTGTGTGTGTAGTTTGTTATCAAAGTCCCAACTTAGTGTGTATGTGTGTGTATAGAGAGAGATAGACTTAGGTACATGCGGAAGGATTCAGGCTCGAATATTTTCCACTGAAATACAAACTCAAGCCATCCAAAAATAAGATCCACTCCGTTGAAGTTGATTTACATTATTAAAGTATCTATAAATAAATCATGTATTTTTAATACTTTTTACCTGCAAAATGGATGGCCGAAAATAGCATATTGCTTAGATCTTACGTCTTCAAACATACAAATTCTCGATCCGACCATTCATCATGACCTAAAGACTTAAAAAACCTCACACACCATTTTTTGTTAGATTTTAAATATTTTACACCATTTAAACTAACTAACTCACTATTTCAGCTGTCAGTTTTT